>NMRB01001600.1:19638-29967 GCA_002633025.1 Notospermus geniculatus | reverse complement strand
ATAGAGCTTGAGCCGCGGCTCATTATGACGTCACGTTTGACCTGCAGTCCGCCATGCTGCCGGTCAACGACAAAGTGCGCCACGTGCAAATCGCGTCATGGTTGAAGACGCAACACTCCACTTGCGCTGACGACAAACTGCACCACGTGGGTCGCCGACGTCATTTGACGTCAGTTTGACCGGCAAGATGGCGGATTTTTTCGTGATGACGTCATCGGCTCGAGCTCTATTGGAACAAAATCATCAGACGTCTGAGACATCCGACACAGATAGTTTGATAAAACTACCAAGTTACTCTACGTAACATGTGTATTTGTGAAAGGATACGAAGTAAATCAAATGCTCCAGCAACATATACGATCCTATCGTTGGGTTGGGGATCTTTGCCAGAGGAAAACTGGATGATCTTCTTGGAAGTGGCAAGGAACTGTGATGTACCTGTATACGGGCTTTTTGTTGTGTTATCCTGGAGGGAAAACGAAAAGAAACGACTCGCCATTAGTACATGAAGTCAAGATATCCTATGACATACTCATCCCTTTGATCTAATCTCAACTAGACTTGGATACAAAACAGAACTTGCACAACAGCAGTAGGCCTACATTACTACATCCCAACTTGTGTCAACATTGTTCTATTCCTAATAATCCCACCAGAGATGTGGTCAAATCCCACCCACCTACCCGGGAAACAAAGCAATGTTTCAAAACATTAGGCCAAAAAAAATATATTGTCTGTTTCTTGTCCAGCAACTCAGTGAAAATTGATGCGGGCATGCGAATTTTTTTTTTATTTTCAAATAATTTTTTTTTTTCGTTTTCTTCATGGATGGGGGAAATACCACCAGCAAACTATCTCTCTACATGTTTAAAGCACAGATTTCATGAAAAATAAAGATGATTTCAAGTTATGAAGCATTTCTGTGCATTGTGTAGAAGGCGCTGCGTAAGCAAAGTCGGAAAATTTGAAATTGGTGAGAAAAAAAAATTTCGATGCGGAGGGTCTGGGAATGACGCGGGCGCGGACAAGAAACAAATACGTTATTTTTTTTGGCCTTAGTGTCAGCATAATGTGACCAGACCGTGGAAAAACAGGCCATTCATGGGAAGGTATCAGCATCTGTGATCGGATGTAGGAAAACCAGGCATAAGCCTCCGAGTGGGGGGATAAAAAATACTTTACAGCATTGATAATGGTCATGTATGTAAACAAGACTAGATTTTCAGGAAATTGCATGCACACAGGTGTAATGTACACAACATGACGTGTCCATAGATGTTTACCAAAGAAGGAACCCCACGGCCTTTTCACACAGTGTAGATTGGATCTAGATGGAGACAATTTCGAGGCCAGTTCAATTGCATCATGTAAAAGCAATGCGGACTGGCCTAAACCTTCCCCGGCTGAGGCAGGCTCACTGATGATGTAGTGTCAAGCCAGCTGAGAAGAGTTCCGGGGCCATGTTCCCGAAGCCGTCGTTAGGTTAACGATGTCGTTAAAACTGGTAAAATGCATAGCGTAACGACGTCGTTAACCTTACGACGGCTTCGGGAACATGGCCCCAGACCAGTTGAGGAAGGTTTATTTCGCCAGTTCAGGAACAAAGCGAGTTCAAGGAACAAAACGCCTGTCCAGGAACGAGGACAACTTCGGTTATTATATTATATTCAGGAACAAAGCCTTATTGACCTAACTGGCTCAACACAAACTGCTAGAACCTTCCTGAGGCTAGTTCCTCAAACCCGTACCATGTAAATGTGATTCAACTGGCCTGAACGAAACCAACCTGAGGAAGGTTGAGGAGGGTTCCCCAAAACCAAAACCTTGTAAAAAGGTCTTATGTTCAGCCTTTACAGGATTAAGAACAAACCAACTATATCATCACATCACCAAAACCTCTGTGGAAAGGCGTGTAATCAACTAAGTATTGCTAAGGCACGTACAGGAACATCATGAGAATATGAGAGGCTCTTAGGCCCCAATTACAAAGAAGTATACGGTATTATTACGAAAACCCTAGTTAACAATGGCTTCACGGTTGCGAATCCTTTGTGAAGCCTTTGTAAACTGGCTTTTTCGTATACCGTATACTTCTGTGTAATCGGGGCCTTCATGATTGCTCCCTTCGTGACCACACACAAGCGTCTCCATGCGATGACAAAGGGAGCAAGGGCTATAAGAACCACTGACCGCGGTACCTCAGGATGGTAAGGGAATCGTCAGGTGAGGGGAACTACTTGATATGGTGGTATTTTGGCCGGTGTCGAGTATCTAGAGAAACTCTCACCACACGGGAAGCTTTCTCAGCAAAAGTATTGATGCGATCACGCTGCAACTAAATATCAACAACCTACAGTGTTATAACTGTGTCGAAAAAGGGTCGATACAAGAAAAAGGCCTGCATGCACCACCGACTGACAAAAGTCCAAAGTTGTGACTATAAAAGTCATTTGACAATAGCTGTACTGTACTTGATAAATGTTGAAGTGTCTGTTAAAGCGAATTGATATCGAAAAAATTTGATTTAGAAATAGAATTTGAAAGGGGACGAATTTTCGAGGGAAAATGTACCAAACAAACTTCTCCCAGCCAAATGTAAATAAAATCCGCTATCAATTCGCTTAAAGCAGACTATTCATGCCGAGTCAAAGATTCCACAGAACAATTTCTGAAACGGCCGCCGCAATGCATTTACCAGTTGTTGTTACGAATAAAATGGGTTGTTTTATTATTTTTGGTTCACTTTGGACAGACGCAAACAATCCGCTTTAAGTACGGTATGCCAGGAAATGAAGAGCTTTGTGGAGTACTTCGGAAAAATACTGTTGAATAGACTTATTGTAGTGCCTTATTGCGACCTTTGTTGTGCAGTGTATGAAGACCTTTAAATGCTGTACCGGTAGTTACTTTTTTTATAATTATAACACAAACTACTCAAAATGTCTGATGAAAAAAAATACATGGCAAAGTCACAAGGCAATGCCAGTGCCAACCCCCCCCCTCCCTCTCCATTTCACTCAATTTTTCTTGAATACAACATATGGTCAACAGCAAGTGAACTCAGCTTTGTTTGAGCAAATATAATCTGTTCCAAAATCTTTCAATTAGTTCTGATGAGGACATGTAAACCAACACCACCAGCATCACAAAGGATCATCATCGCATTGCCATACAGTTGATGCATGTACATGTAGTTCTACGTCCAGAGGTCACATCCGTGCAATTTTCAGTTCTTCTAAGGAGAACTACAGACCTACATGTACCACCACCATCTGATATATCTAATTACAGTGGAACCTCTCTATTAAGGACACCTTCGGGACTGACAGATGGTGTCCTGATCAGAGGAGACGGCACAGGAGTTTAGTGTGAAAGATTGATTAAGATTATTCAAAACTTGCGGTCAAAAATGAAAATATCAGTCAAATTTACTGCTTGGGAGACCTCCAGCCCATAGGTTATATTACCATAACTTTTACCCTGCAGTCTCTCCTAGACAATGGCAATAGTAAGCTACATGTACACTACTTACAGAAACTGCTTCAATGAACAAGGCCCATGATGATCCAATGAGATACGGTATAATTTCTTAATGTTGAGGATGTTATCACAGTTTAGTTGTTTACCTTCCCTAAATCACCATTATCAGTATTATTGTCAACAGTTAACCCATACAGTCAAACAGAAGACAGAGTGATGAAAGGGCCAAACACACAAACATCCAACATTATTAGTCATAAGGCACTGCTCCACGTGAGAGGTTTCTTTTGCGGGTTGGCTCTCTAAGTGCATCTCCACCATGATCTCTACAGCGTCAGCCACAAGGAAACCAACAACAGTGATGAAAGGGCCAAACACACATGCACATTAACTCATCTTCTCCCAGGTTTAAGCAGACAGTGTCTTCTGATGAACTTTTTGCAAACACTCGGATATGAATTGGAAAAAATTTGAAGGAACATTCTTCAGATGGTTCACAGAAACAACATTTCTTCAAATATTTTTCAACCAATACCACTGGATGTGAGAAAACTTGACAGAAGATGCTGTCTGCTGGACTCGGGGGACAAATGAGTCACATTGCAAAAGAAAACTCTCGCGTGGAGCAGCACCCTTATGCCCGAGCCACACGGTCCAATTCAATTTGACCAAGAACTTTTATCCTGTAGCACGGGGAAAATCCACAAATTTGACAAACCAAATTTCAAAATCAAAAATCGTTTTGGATAGAGCCCGTCCTATTTTTCTCCTACGATTTGACCAAATAATTACAAATCATACCGTGTGGCACGGGGAAATATTTTTATTGTCCGATTAACGCCTTGAACGCGGTGACCACGCCTTTTGTTATGAATAGCATGTCCTCATAGATGTCATTTTCACGGCGTTGGGCCTATTTTGTATGGAAAATTTACACTACCACAATGCAGGAATGAGACAGCATGTTAGGGAAAATGTAGCATTGGTATTGGGATGGTATGATATGGGTTAAAAAGTTAGGTTAACTAGAGGCACCACCATTCCTCTATCCAAGCACCTTTCCTCAAACCGCACTACAATGCTAAGTTAATTCAGTTATCAAAAATACTTCGAGATCAACCTTACTAAACATTTTGGCATCTCCTGGAAATATGACAATCAAATTCTTTTATAAAAGAATTCTTCCAACTTATTACCGGTTACATAACCTTCAAGTACAAATCAACTGCTCAGAAGTAATTAGTCATCAAATTAATCACCAAATTCTTCCACATGTCTGAGACAAAGTGGACAACAGTAAACTTGTGCTTATATTTAGGCACGACAGCAGTACAGACCCCGCTATAAAGACGACCACTCCGCTCAGTGTTCTCCGCAGGATTTCTTTAAGGTAGGGTGGTATCCTTGAAATTCCAGGCTTTTCCATTACTTTGCAAATTAAGATAGGGGGGTCACCAATTTAAGGTAGGGGGTACAATAGAAAATCATTACAAAATTGGACTGTAAGGTAGGGTGGCTACTTCTAAGGTAGGGTGGTAACATGCCAAGGTTGTCGGATGTCGCGTTTGAGGAATGTGTTTATTTATTAATGGCCATGGTGAACCCACACATTTCAATAGCTGAAATGTACTATGTAAAAACACTAACAGGTAAACAGAAGTAGATCAATGCACAGGCAATCTGACAGCCCTTGTTGATCATTCAGCGACTTCTGACGGGTTTTCCTACATGTAGACGGCCACACAAATGGGCCAGACAACTCGGGACATGGCCCGACTGGAAATCGAACCCAAACCCCAGCAGTGACAGCCATGGATATTATCACTGTGCCATTCAGACATCCATGACAAAATGACAAGGATACGCCGCTTGTTGAAAACTCAACAGGATTGGAAGCAGGTATCCTTGATTAAAATCTTTTCCAACAGTTTAACCATACTCAGTTTGTTTGAAAAATGTTCACAAAAGGGGGGCTTTTCCAACAGTTTAACCATACTTAGTTTGTTTGAAAAATGTTCACAAAAGGGGGTCTTAGGTCAGGGTCTAAATCACAGGGTGTACCATGCAAAGGGGCCGAAGTTCACATTCAGATGGAACATATGTAGGCATGACTCAAAGCTATCAGTATCATGCATGAATTGAAAAACGGGTTTGGAAATGTGTCACAGGCTAACAAGGAGGTCAGGATTGTCTATGCCTGGGCAAACAGACATAAAATTACAAACATGCCTGGATGTATTAAAAGAATTTGGCACAAATTGACGGCAGAGGCAACAATGAAACATACAAAAAATCAGGGTTAAATATATATCAGTATTCAAAGCAGGGTTGCCATTAGAAGGCAGCAAGTGGCCAAATTAACCACCAACTGGCATGTTTTCAGCCAACTTTGGCAAAATGAAAGTGGAAATTCATTGGCAAATTGAAAATGTTCTTAAAATTTGCCGCCCACTTGAGTAAGCTGAACTCTACCCAAAATCTTAAGCCAGCAGCACATAGGCAATATCACAAGCGATCTACTTGCCACTGTTCTTCTCGCAGCACATAGGCAATATCACAAGCGATCTACTTGCCACTGTTCTTCTCGCAGCACATAGGCAATATCACAAGCGATCTACTTGCCACTGTTCTTCTCGCAGCACATAGGCAATATCACAAGCGATCTACTTGCCACTGTTCTTCTCGCAGCACATAGGCAATATCACAAGCGATCTACTTGCCACTGTTCTTCTCGCAGCACATAGGCAATATCACAAGCGATCTACTTGCCACTGTTCTTCTCGCAGCACATAGGCAATATCACAAGCGATCTACTTGCCACTGTTCTTCTCGCAGCACATAGGCAATATCACAAGCGATCTACTTGCCACTGTTCTTCTCGCAGCACATAGGCAATATCACAAGCGATCTACTTGCCACTGTTCTTCTCGCAGCACATAGGCAATATCACAAGCGATCTACTTGCCACTGTTCTTCTCGCAGCACATAGGCAATATCACAAGCGATCTACTTGCCACTGTTCTTCTCGCAGCACATAGGCAATATCACAAGCGATCTACTTGCCACTGTTCTTCTCGCAGCACATAGGCAATATCACAAGCAATCTACTTGCCACTGTTCTTCTCGCCAGTCACCGCAGACTAAGCGATATTGGCTTTGGTATTATTTCACATTGGGCGAACATTGCTGGTGAGAGGATTCCACACTACACTCGCTGTCCAGCGCACACCTGGCGTCAAGACCTGATTTTGCTCGGTGGCAATCAGATCACTTGTGATATCGCCTGGTGTGCTGCCCGCTTTATTGACATCCCTGAGTAAGGTGCAATATCTGTTATACCTGTCCTATTTTGCCCACGTCATCTTTACTGAGATTATCTTCCGAGTGCTGATGATGCGCTTTCGTGAGGAGTAACATTCTGAAAGGAAAATGACAACAATGAACTCTCTAAACTTTGGCTACACGCCATTGACCCACTTCATCAATACATCCACAGGCCTCGCCGTTTGACAGGCGCGATTTTGCATGCACCCATTTTGCATGCAAACAATAGAAATTCTATTGTTTGCGAGGCGCAGGCAAAATCGCGCCCGTCAAACGGCAAGGCCTGCATCCACAAGTAATAAACTTCTCAAGTCATTGACACAATGATGAAAACATTGTGATGGAGAGAACATGTGTAAAAGAATTTTGGGAACAGTCTATGTGTGGGAATCTGGCCTTTTAGAACCTGCAAGTACTGTGCATTAATTTGTAGAAGAACCACGAGACCATCCTCCCATAGTGGGGCTTTGGTCTCATTCCTCTTATCACTCACACATGACGTGTGTATGATGAACAGGAGCGAGGTAAAAATCCCTGCTGTGGGAGGATGGCGAGACCTAGTGGCACTGCATTAAACTTACCTTCCAACAATATCAGTCGTTGACACACCAGTAGTTCGACCGAATTCCCTGCATTGGTGGAAATTTAACAAACGTTAGTAACATAGTCCTGTTCTAGATTATTAAAGGTTACCTGAGAAGTGAAGTCAGATGAGAGCCTCTACCATTGCTGACAGCAGACAATAAACCCCAAACTTTAACTTTTAACTTTTACATGACTGGTGCATCAAAAAGTTATGGCGTTCATCTGCCCTCCCATGTGTTTACCAATACTCACTTGTATCGACCAGTCCGTTTCATGTGATCATAAACGTCCACACCTGTTGCAGCTGACACAGTTACATCATCTGAAAGAGACAAAGAATCACTCATGTCCATTTCACCAAGCTGTCACCAAGACATTGATTTTATAAAGAGATTGATTTAACGCCATACTGATGAGCTGGGAAATATACGTGTATTGATATACAAGACGAAAAGAAAGTACAGGAGGTTTGGTGACGGCTACTCTGTGTGAATGTCTCAGTTGTGACATCTGTGACGGAGGACATCAGAATCAGTACCTAGGAATTCGAGTGGATTTCCCTGGCAGGAAACTCCCGTGATCTAACAGACATTCCAAACCAATCACACCTACCTCCATGTGCGACAAAATCCATATTGTGCTTATCAAGAAGTTCCATACTACAGAAGTATGGCGCACCTTCTAATACCTGAGAAAGAGGAAAATTGTTGATATCAAAAAACTGGTGGTAAATTGACCGGTGATGAACGAAGATAACCAGGTTGATGGTTTAAATCCCAATGGACAAATCAAAGCAAGAAAGAAGTGGTGCCCAGCAGAATTTGCCGAGACCCCCACACTCAGTCTTGCCCTCATAAAACAGGAATATCACAAAAAAATTTATTTGAAACAGAGTGGGCCAATTTCACAAAGGGCGTTTAAGACTTAGACGCGTGTAACTTCGTAAAATGCATGGTGGAAGTGCGTGCATTTAGTGAAGTTACACGCGTCTAAGTCTTAAATGCGCTTTGTGAAATCGGCCCAGTATGTTTAAGCTTGTACTCTGAGTGTTTAAGAATCAATGCCGGTCGTGAGAATCAATGTCGAGTCATGTTTTTCTGTTTATACCTCATCAACCCATTTTATTGACCGAATCAGCGCATATCGCTCTTGTTCTGTGTACACAGGTGGACCTTTATGTTGAGTGATCTCCTCTGAAATGTAATGAAAAATGGAGTTTACCGGTATGTGGTTATAATTATGTTCTCTATGCAAGCAGCAGGTCCTGCGATCATATCCAGGGGCCATATATGGAGGATTAATCATCCCTGACTCTTCAGTCCATAACACATGACAGTTTTATGTAGCCATGATACCTTGTATCTTGTGCCTTTACAAGGGCAAGTAAAAGTCCCCATCAAACATAATTTAATAATAATAATAATAATTTTATTATATTAAAGTGCTAAAGAATGTTAAGACATTTTCTAAGCACTGTACAGATAAGAGTCAAAATGATTAAAACAATATAAGTAAGGAAGAAGATAAAACATTAACTAAAATAATTGGTAACAAGAGCAACGCAAAGCGTGGCATATGCCCCCGCGTGTATGTTGAGTTGGGCGAACCTCCAGTCAAGTTATGTTGAAATCAGATTCCGTTTTTTTGCAGTCTGCCTAGCTCCACATCAGGTAAGCCCATGAGCAAGGATCCGTGGAAGTCTAGACGGGACGTGACAAGTGCGTTAATCACCCGTGACAAGTGCGTTAATCGGGACGTGACAAGTGCGTTAATCACATGTCAAAGTGAGGAACATGAGTAGCTTGAGATGGCATTCCATACTGAGCAAGGCCAATAATACTTTGGCTTTGGCCCCGATGAAAAATCTGACACAAATCTTAGTCTCTTGCCATGACAGTTTTATACAGTAACAGCCGAAAGATCTAAACACATGAACTTTGATTTTTGAGAAGTTCATCGGGCTATGACACAACTTAAATTCAGTAACACTTTTTACTCACCATCGCTATGAACTCCCACAGTTAAATGGTCCCCTAATTGTTTTGCCTGGGATGGAGAGAGAAAAGCAAATAAATTAATGACCAAGAAACCAACTCTTAAACAAGACCTCATGAAGTACATCACAAAATGACTGTCATAGCTGCTTATTTTGAATGTTAGGATGCCGAAGGAGCCTAAAGCATATGGAGTCTACCTAAAGCAATGCTTTTGGTGTACCTAACACTTAATGCCAGGAACATGGTTGGGTGCAGTCTACACGTCTATTGAAGCCCGGTCCGTACTATGTGACGTGATGTATGCAACTCATTGCAACGCCATTATTCAGTTACCATGGTTACGTCATGAACTGTGGGCACCTTGGCAACTAGTCACAAGCAGTCACCAATGGGAGACTTTCCTGCCGTTAGAGGCCGCCTATTTGCGGTCCTAGAAGGTCACATGAAATGGTCCATGGACCATGTGCTCACTCGTTTGGACATACAGTGTAATGACAGAGAGAGGTACATGTCAGTTATGAGCAATCTGGGTCAAGTCATTCCCAAGTTGCAGGACTTCAATGATTGTTGGGTTATTCGCCTGGCGGCCATATTGGATGTCCGATCGGGCCAAAACTTCACATGCACATAAAGGTCATCTAGAGGGAGCCACATAGCACATTTGAGCGCTCTGGGTCAAGTCGTTCCTGAGTTATAGCACATTTGATGATTTTCAGGTTACGCCACCTGGCGGCCATATTGGAAGTTTAATCAGGCCGAAATTTGACGTACTTGTAAAGGTCACCTAGAGGGAGGTAAATATCAAGTTCGAGAACTCTGGGTCAAGTCGTTCCTGAGTTATAGCACTTGGTCGATTTTCAGGTTACGCCACCTGGCGGCCATATTGGATGTCCGATCGGGGCGAAACTCGGTAGTTTTGAAGGTACCCCTCTAATACATGTTT
>NMRB01001600.1:0-10077 GCA_002633025.1 Notospermus geniculatus | reverse complement strand
TTATGTCATGTTATCAAATTTGAATATCAAATCTCACCACGATATCAGCAAATATCATGCGACCGAGCAGGTGCAAACTGAAAATTTCAGTTGCAATAACATCCGTGGATGAGCAATGATGTTGTGATACCAGTTTCAAGTCACTTACTGTGGCAGATCTCCCGATATGTCAAAATATCAAATTTGATATATCAATATCATTATGATGCTGACACTGGAGAATAAATTTGTTGATGCCAGTATCTTGCCAAGGGCCATAAACATAGGGAAGGAACTTGTTGCTAGTGCTCTACCTGGCGTCGGAGACAAGTTATTCAAGAAACAAAAGTGTGACAGACAAAATCTCAACATTTGATATGTCAATTTCACCATGAACCAGGTATCGGAGACTGGAAATTTTCATTCCATCTTGTAGCTCAGGTCATGAAACCTGGGGGTAGGTCACATTTCCAGGTCTGTAGCTCTTGCAGGAACAAAGTTACAGGTGTGACAGACTGAACAGACAGACAGACACACACACACACACACAGACAGACAGACAGACAGACAGACACCACGACCAAACACTATATGGTTTCCGATCTTGAGATCGGAAACCATAATAACCCTGTGATGGAGGATTTATATGCAGTTGAACCAGAACCAATAGGCACTGAATGGGTGAATCGTGAAAGTCGTCCAGTCCTGATCCTACCACAGGCCCCTGGAGAGTTAATCAGTATAAAGTACATGTATTCCTCGTAAAATTGGGGAAAAGTGAGCATACAATGGCCAAATCTATATTATATTAGGGCCTAGGCCTAATTGTATAGATTTGGCCATTATATGCTCACTTTTCCCCAATTTTACGAGGAATACTCTACTGATTAACTCTCCAGTGGCCTGTTATCCTACACACTAATTCCTAGCCCAAGTCCCTAACCTTAACCCCAACCCTGACCCTCAACCCTTGTCACTGACCCCTACCCTAATCCTAAACCTACTGTAATCCTGACCCTAACCATCAATGCTAACCATCCTAACTCCGTAACCTGGGTAGGCCTACACTGGTTTAGACGACATTAGGCTTAACAGTTTGTGCCCAATAGGCCTAAGCGATGATCATGAAACTTGATGACAACCGACTTTCTGTTGCAGGCTGCCTTAAAGATGAATAACAGTGATCTGTCTGCCAACCCGTTTGCTGCACTCTTCTCAAGTGTGGCACAAGCCCAAGATTTTTCATTGAATAAAGCTGTCACTACAGGTGAGGAATGAGAAGGATTTTGATTTCTGGGAAGTATCTACTCTTGCTGCCTGAAGTGAACTTTGATTGAAGTTTGTATCATTTATTTAGGACTGAAGATGCGTAGAAACAGCTGACACTCAAACCAAGTATCAGTATACTTTACTCTGCTCTGTAATGTTTGTAATTACAGGACCAAGTGAAGAAATAAGTTGCCTTGCTGTCAACAAGTTACCTGGCCAAGAAACAGAGGAAGACATTAAAAAGCTAGCACAGTCAAAATGGGAGACAGATCTGTTGCTACAGAACATATTCCTTATAACTCTGGACAAAGGTACGGTGAAATTTCCTGAAGCAGACCTTCATCAGTAAGACACCTTTATATCTTAAGGACACCACTCATCAGTCCCAAAGTTGTCCTGAATAGGGAGGTTCAACTGTATACAGTGTTCAAGATACAGTGTTCTTGTACGTTTTCCAAGGTTCCCCCTGGAGTTCCAGTTTCTTCCTGCATAGTGGTATTCTGTTAATGTTTTAGAAATCAGAAATCAATAGAGGAATGACAGTCTTAAAGTCGAGGGATGAGTACCCGGTAGGCCTACAACATAACCCCTTGATGGCCGGGAGCCTATAGTGCAGTTGGTGCTCACCTATTCAGATCAACATTTAAACATCTCTGTTCATCACTCTCATTTCAGAGCCTGACAGCCACTCTGGAAGGCCATCCCGGTGTGTTTATTTGTCTGAATTACATGACATGCTTGATCAGCAGACATGGCTGGATTTTGATTTGCTTGGTCAGGTTGGTAGACATTCCACTTGGCAGATTGACATATCTGAATGTAGTAAATAAATTCTCTGCTTCATAATATTAAGTGGAGAGGTTCAACATAAAGTGGTATGGGAATTCCAAACTTTGGAAATCTTGGTTTAATTCAGCCAAAAGGTTGAGTGCAGTTGCACACAGCATCCCTCTGCTGATCGATTGCACAGCTTTACTACAGTTGAATGAAGTACACAGATGGGTGTGATCTCTTGAGCTGCCCTCCTGTGCTCAGACTGCCGTATATGGTGAAGTCATGATCAGGCCAAGTCAACAGTCCTGGATGCACAGTCATTGATGCCATTGTACACCATGATAGAATCAGATTGCTGGATATCGAAACCTCTGTTTATAAAAGATATACCACTATTCTGTTGTGTCAAATAAAAGATAAATACCCGACTGACTTGTCAAAATTTTGTCGTGAATATGGATGGGCCCAGTATAGACCATTCTCAAATTCGCAGATCTGCGCACGTCCGCTGAAATCTAAACCAGAACCTCGATCTGAAACCGGGTGACGTGACACCATCCATGATTCAGCAATTAATGGTCGAGTCTGATGCAACGTCGTCGAAGTCACTGTCATTTGTCTGCGTTACATCATTCAGTTTCAGACTGAGGTTGAGATTTCGGCGGAAGTGTGCAGATCTTTGTCGTTTACATCAATTTGAGAATGGTCTATTGCTGATGCTCTCAGATGAATCCGATGAACCATTTTCTTGTCCCTTTGGTGTATCTCTTGTGCTTCATTCCTCTCACATGCAGGCCCTGTTTGAAAGACTGATGTTGAGCAACCCTGGAGAGTGTGTCATCAAGACAGGTGATTTGACTGTATCAGATCCACGGGCCGCCAGCCTTGCTGGAGAGATGGAAGTGTTACGCTACCTAACTGGTTGTCACACAAGAATGCAGTCATTCACTTCCTCTAATAAGGTAAGCGATGTCTTCACCGTAGAAACCCGTTTCTATTTCATGTTCTCTAAGGCTCCTGTTCCATAGAAGTTTCACTTTTCACCCGTCATGCTTCACGTTTTCCTTTCGTTCCTCGGAGAAAGCATGTCACAGGACAGGTAATGTGTGTCTCGTTGTGCGCTGAATCGAGGAACGAAAGGAAAATGTGACAGGTGAAAAGTAAAACGTGAACTTCTATGGAACAGGAGCCTAATAAGGTAAGGTTCTCATGTTAGCACTTGTATTGGTCGGAAAAGTTCAACATATTCACTGTTCTGTCATGTGCAGGGAAATCTGCTTCACCTTCTTATTTTCCGATTGGGAAGAAAATTAGATATTTCCTGAAAAACTGTGTTCCCAGTGTCAAACCAAGACTTGTGTACGGCCAAAATATAACCACAAGGGGAAATGAAATGAAACAACAACAAGTGTATTGTTCCACAAACTTTATTTCAGTCAAACTTCCAAAGATTTTCAGGCACTACATCTAATCGTAATCATTCCAATAACTCAGTCGTGAAGGCTTGGCACTGAATTCTGGGAATGGAAGAAAAAACTCCTGTGGAATTGTCCATTCAATTCAATTCAACTCAATTCCATGCGCCTGCTGAACAGGTTCTCCATCTGGTGGATGTTGAGGGAACTAAGGTCTTTCAGCTGACACCACACAAAATGATTTAGCACACACAATGAATATGACATACTACATGAACGTGTATAATGAAATGAACACCTAAACATATAATGCATTTCACCTGAGTGATAGATACACTGCCATCAGACCATTTACCATATGTCATCTTACATCTGTCAACACATGTTACAAAAAGGTTTCTGTGGTTACACAATATCAACTCCTCAGGTCAGTTCAGTAAGATAAATTCAAAAGGCACCATGCCCTTTATAATCCCCTTTGCCTATTAAATCATTTCACCTAAAAAGATGTCACGGTGCGGCTTTTATTCTGTCACCTGTCAAGTGTCAACTGGGAATAAGGGTGACATGTGAACAATGACCAGGGTCCAGACTTGCACTCCTTGTACAACCCTGCTTCATTCCCTTGAGGGCAGACTGAGAGTGTAGTCTGAAGAAGCATGTGTTCTTCTGCATAAAATGTAAGTAGACATCGCCTTTAAAGTTTACCTCCAACGTGAAAAATACTTATTCTTGTCATATATTGAGATCATTTATATTACAACACATGTATGTACATTGAAACTTTGACAAAAACACCTGATATTGAGTGATAAAAGTGCCTTCTCAACAAGGATTACTCTCTTTGAGATCACCAGGAACAATCTTGAGATTGGTACCAAAGTTTTCACAGCATGTCGCTGAAGAGCTGGTGTTGTACCTGAACTCCGTCCTAGTTATTTCTTTCTGACCATCTTTCTGAGGGGGCGAAGGCGGGGCAGATTGCCTCAATAAGACTCCATTTTCAGTTTATCAAGTTCTGCTCATCTTCGGACTTGTTAACCACAAGACCTTGCCATGGTGTCGAGCATCAGTCCTTTGTTTATATGGGGATGGTGTACCCTGTTGTGACTTGTATTACCATATTTCCATGGACTTCACCTTCAGGTTTTCTCCAGTGCTTTCTTGGGCTCACAAGCTGCATGTAATTGTCATACTGCAGTCTCCCGATCCAGGGTTGAAGGCACACACATGCAGTTGTTGATCGTGCCATGCGGGCGTCGTTCCAGTGTCTCCTCCACACCTGCTCTCTTCAAATCGTCATCTTCATCGCCGTTTATCAGAGTATTTTTAACAAATTCTTTGATTGAATGTTTAATTTTGTATTTGAGGATGTCATCTTCAAGGACATCCTTCCCGCTGAAGAAGTCAAACAATTTTGGTAACGTGACGGCAAAAAATGTTGCAATGGCTTGACCAAGGCTGGTTTGCCTGTGGAAGTGTGCTATGTTGTCGACCGTAAAGGACCTTACAGCGGACCATCTCATGGGCACGGCCGTTTTCGTCGACGGTGTAAATGACCTCCTCGTAGGGTAGGAATTTGATCAGTAATGGACTGATTAGAAAGAGAATGACGTACAGAATGACAGAATAAGTGTTGGTGTAACTAGACACGATGGCCTCACACGACCAGGGTGCTGCTGGGTCGACTGGAATGTCACAGCAAAACTTCTGTACATAATATTTACTCAGCATCAGTTTGTAGGACGCCAGGCGAGAATAGCAGACGGATGATGATGTGTCGTCCCCTATTCTCTCTCCGCCGACGAACCGGTGCATGTTCCTTATCAACATATCTTGAATCAGGTGCGTTTTCTCTGCAAGGTGCATACTATTCAAGCAGTTCCTCGGCTTCATCTTAACGTCTGCTTCAACTGTAGCAGCATCAATTGACAAAGTTGTCATCGACAAGAAATAAAAACGAAAATCGAGTTCGAGCAGTGGTTTGCCCTGATGGTTGTCAACCCAATACCAGTGATCAAGTTTGATGATTTTGGTGTAATTACTGATATCCAAATCAACATCTTTTGGAAATTTCAAACTGATCTCGATAAACTTTTTCTTCTTTATGGTAATCAAATGTTCCAACATAAGCATGGCTTCCTTGTTCCTGATGGATAGATGACATCGTGAATTTAACGCGGATGTCGTGTTGGCCATCTCCGGTGTCTCTTTAACGTACATGTGACTTGACAGCATCGCCCCGGCTCGGAAGTCTGGCCTGAAGAAAGCATCAAAGCTCTGACCAACACGGCAGGCCGTCATGATGAAGATGACAATCAGTTGTCCTTGAAATTGTCTTCGGTCAGCCATCTTGGTTTTGCAGTTCAAATCATCTCAATTTGTTGATGGGAATCTGAAAGTAGAGCAAGAAAGGTCTCTGTTAGTCAAAGATTGAGGTACAGGGGAACTAGCGTTTGCAAAAGATATCTGTAACACTTTCCTGAAATCATATACAGAGTCAATATTCTTATAGTGTGGGGCTCTTTCAGCAGTGGAAGGTGCTTCAGACATATTCACTAATCACTTGGGCTGAATTCCCTTCTTTTCCTAGCTACAGGCACTCTATGTCAACTCACAGAAAACGTACGCAAATATAGAATGTGGTTTTTGTGATATTTCTTTTTATCCTAAATGTTTGCCAAGATGTAAGGAGGTATTTCATGAATATAAATGGGAGGTGTTAGTGATGGTATCATAGAGTGTGTGCTGCTGAGCTGACAGAGTTTCTAACATTCCATATTCACTTGAATGTTTCCAACGAGAGTCGGAATACGATTTTCAGGTCAGATGATGTCTTGTGTTGCTGTGTGGGCCTCAGAAAAAAACCCTGTGCTGTCAAGCGAGTCCCCCTTTCTATCACATGAAGAGCAGGTCCAACCGGGTATTGAACCTGGAACCTCAGAGGTGACAGGTGCCACTACACCACTTTGGCAGCCCAAATCTCACACCAGTTTGACCAATCTCGCACCGTAAATGATTGAACCAGGACCTCTTGATAAATAGTCTGAGTCCCAAGCACTTCATCACTGTGACTCTTCATATGAGAGAGTTCTCTGAGTTAGATCAGAAGATCAGTCAGATTCCCAGAGACAACCTCCTGTCACTCACTGAATAACACCGATACTTCCAAGTTATTGGTCATCAGTTTACTGGATCAATTAGTGCCCTTGACATAGTATAACCTCACGTAATTGCTTTCCAATGATTGGATCATCATGGCCTTTTTTTCTTGGGCACGTTCTTTCAAGTCTTGACATTTTCTCAACTGGCGCCGGTAATATGAGAACACAGTCAACTGAATTGATTTGCATAACTGTGTCTGCCGTTATGCAAACGAAAACTGCAGTCAAATTCATTCATTTCTCGTGATACAGATATTGACAGATATCATAAAATGATACATTATTTCCCATGCTGCAAGAAACTTGAAAAAGCCATCAGTTTCTCGGCATGAATTATTAACAAGTTGCATTTACCAGCCGTTGGGAAAATGATCAAATCATCAAATGTTTGTGATGTGTTGAACACACGCTGATAGGAAACGTCCCCTATCTCGTCGACGGAATGACTAAGCCACAAATATAACGAGGACAAAGATGACTCATTCTTACATCTCCGGCTGCGCTGGTATTTTTTGTTGGGTTGATCGAAAAAGGGGAATTGATCACCTGGCTCTCAGGTTCGTGCATGGCACCGCGGTCATTTTTTTCCAGATTCTTGGTAATAAAAACTGAGGTGTGTTTCTTATAAGATTGTAGGGAGAAACCAGCAATCCAAAAGAAACAAAGTCGGTTCCAGGGTCCTTGTTTTATTTCTCATATCTTGACGTCTGTGATTGACTGCCGTAGATGCAGCAGTTAATCTTGTGAACGATAATTCAATAGTAACTCATAATTAGCGGTTGTTTATTGTGTTATTTTGTCTCCCAATTGGGTTGTTTGTTTTGTCATCAAATTTATCCATATTGCAAATTCCGATGGCAGATTTTGCCCATGCTGCTTAGCCCTTTGGGATTTGAGCACATTGTCTTCAAATCATAACATGGAACATGGTACAAAGTTGTTAGAACATGTTTTACTGCCAGGATCCTTGTTGGCACTTTTCCGTATGACTTTCAGCCATCAGCATTCGTTTGTTCATGGTGCAATGGAAGATATGACATAATTTTGCCTATTCCAACGTAATCCTCCAAGTTATATCCCGTCAGTAGTTACCATTCCCAAATAAAGACAAAACCCAATTGAACTTTATGATAAGCAGTCATTATAAAGTAATTTAGGCTGCTGTCTGATGTTTTTGCCAGTGGACCAGAAGTAAAATTGATTAAATAACCCCCATTCATCAAGTAGGGATATTTTTGCACACACGCCTCAATAAATCTTGGATAGATTTCCAGGAATGTGGTTCAGTTATTCAAAACTAAGGTTGGTTAGCACGATGTTGGTGGTACAGTAGAACCTCCCCTAACGGACACCTCTGCCAGGAGGACACCTCTCTAGGGACACCGAAGTTCAGTCCCAAATTGATCATTTCTATTCATTTTAACCTCTGTAATCAGGACACCTCTCAATTAAGGACAGCATTTGTTGATCCCAAAGGTGTCCTTAATAGAGAAGTTCCACTGTATTTCCATTTATAGCCAGAGGGTAGGTATTTCACAGAGGCCATGAAGGCCACTCGCCTCTGATGCCCTTCATACTGACCTGGATTTAATGGGTCTATACAGGACCTTGAAGCGCCCACCTAGGCACAGTGTGTTACAGGAACATGCCTGCGGTTCCTCCCTTACACTCAGCTTCATTTGGTCCAATACCACCATCACCCCCGGCAGTGATCAGGCCGTGATTTCGTTCTGTATTGATCAACAGGTATCTGTTACTAATCCCATCATTGAATCCCCAATATCATGCCTTGTTACCGATCGACCAGTGGGCAGAACGTGCCATCTTACAATTGACAAACCCTTATGGCGCTCAATACGAGCTTTCCTACAACTTGAAGCTTTCTGAATGAGAAGGCACAATGTGATGAAACGTTTTGTTAATGTAAGATCACGAGAAGTGATGATCGTGATGTGGTGACATGCACGTCTGCCCGATGGAGCATTGATGATCGTATCGGCGATACCGTTTCCTTTGTCTCATAATCTTGTGATGTTGAGGCTCCTGAAGGGATGGTTACCGGTAGTCCACGTTACAATGGGGTACCGGCAAACAAAAGGAGGCGCTGATCATCAACTCGGTTAAAACGCAGGTGCGCATGCCTTTGCGATTGTTGAACGTCATCAGCCGTCGTGCGTCATTCACAACCCATGACGTCGACCATTCGCCTGTCGTTTACGCTAAAATGGTCAAATTTATCGATTAAATTCATCATGTTCCCGCAGAGATTTTTGCTCAAAAGCCATAAGATATATTTTAGCACTTCTGTACTTAATGATAGAAAATTAAAATCAGAAATTGAGTGCAATGTTTTAGTTATATTTGGCCTAGAAACAGGGTGTGCTAATTCAGAATTAATTGGAAAATAACGTTAGCCTCACTTTCAATGACGCAGTTATGACCGAGTTGATAGTCAGCGCCGCGTCGCGGATTAGGTCTGCCGGTACCCCATTGTGCCACAACTGAACACTTTGCTTTACACTTGATTGCGTCGACATTAAAAGTCCATGGATGTCATCTACATCCTGTTGTAGCCAACTGTCACCTCAATTTCCGTGTAGGCCTACCTCTGGCCATCCAGGGCTTTGCGCTCGCTCCTTTCGCAACTACGTTGCGGGAGGGTGCGACAGTAAATGACCTGAGATTCTCAGGATGACCTCTGGCATGACAACACTTCTTTTTTTCTATGAGATATGCATGTCACGTTGAAGTCACCTTCATGCGCCACCTATTATTTAAAAAAATAACTAAAACCCTTGGGCTGGGCCGGTTTCAGAGTGGTATATTTTTGGTCTTTATCTATTTTTGCCCGAACTGAATTTGACGAAACATACGTCAATTGACTTGTCTTTCTTGCCGGTATCTTTCTGCTAGTGCTATCTTCATTTTTCGCGTAAGGCCGACATAATGGATCCCTTTCTCAAAACCCATTTCATTTCGCCATGGTGTTCAGCGCAGTTTACACGTGCGCGTCGCCGCGATGCATTGCGTCATTCAAAATGGCCGTCAATACAAACTGTGATTTGTGAAGGAACTTTTTTCTGTCACGTTTTGCGGGAAAATGACTGTGATGATGGCTGTAGCGCCAAAAAAGACAAATCAATTGATGTATAGTACATGTCAAATTCGGCCCAGCCGTTGCGGAGCTATCGTTGATAAACCACGCGCCACTGGGAACTGGAATGGAGAGTAGCCTAGGCCTAGAGGCGGCCTAGGTCTATCCCCCACATCACTAACTGCTATGTTCCTGACCCTAACCATAGCCCTAATCCTAATCCCAACAATGACCCTATCATTAACAACAAGAAAAGGACATCGGAGCGATGTCTATGGTTTCCGATGATGAGTTTACTACTCTTGAGCTAGTTATCTGTGACCTTGACCTCTGACCTTGAGAAGTATTGCGTAACTGGAACAGGGATCCTTGATTAATCAAA
>NMRB01001599.1:131442-166429 GCA_002633025.1 Notospermus geniculatus | reverse complement strand
TGCAACGCCCCACCCCTTTTTCAGCGCCTAATGGATCTAGTATTTGCTGGAATGGATTGGCGCCAGTTGCTGACGTATCTAGACGACATCTTCATTTTTACCAAGACATTTGAAGAACACACGGTCATTTTACGGGAGGTATTCGAGCGTCTGCGGGCGGCGAACCTCAAGCTTCAGCCACAGAAGTGTGCATTAGCAAGGGATAAAGTGGTAGCAGTGGGGCATTTAGTCTCCAAGGATGGGATCCAGCCAGATCCCCGCAACGTAGAGAAAGTAAGAGATTGGCCACAGCCACAAGACGTACATGAGCTTCGCTCATTCCTGGGACTCGCCTCCTATTACAGGAAATTTGTAAAAGGATTTGCTGAGATTGCCAGCCCACTCTGTGCTCTGCTCCAGAAAGACACACCATTTCATCTAGACGAGAAGTGTGTGGCCAGCTTTCAGACATTGAAGGAAAAATTGACAGCGGAGCCAATTCTCGCATTTCCTAAGTGGGACGGAGAACCGTTCAAGATCTACACGGATGCTTCGGATTATGCCATAGGTGCAGTGCTGGAACAGAACCACGATGGCCAGGACAAGGTTATTGGCTATGTTAGTAAGAGCCTGAGTAAAACGGAGAGGAACTGGGCTACCTATGACAAAGAGATGTGGGCGGTTGTATGGGCCCTGCGCCAGTTTCATGTGTATATATATGCTGCACCATTTACCGTAGTGACAGACCATCGCCCCCTCACCGGACAACAGCGGATTAAACTGGACAACGATGTTACAGGCAGGCGTGCCAGATGGGCCATAGAGTTGAGTGCTCACGGTGATATGGAGTTGGTCTACCGGCCAGGAGAAAAGAATGGGAATGCGGACGCCCTGAGCCGACGGAAGGAAGTATCGGTATCCAGTTTGGCTGAGCAAACCGTGGAGGACATCCCGGTGGAGAATATATCAGTGAACCCGGTTGAAACAGTGGAAGAAATGGCGGAGGAGAGCCCAGTAAACATGGTATCGGAGAACGAAGAGGCGAAATTCGGTGTTACCACACAGCAGGTGGTACACTTAGTTGAGGCGGAGAATACCGCAGCGGCAGCTGAGGAGAATATCCCAGTTCGTCCTGTGGAAATAGACGTTAACACGGTGGAGGAGACCCCAGTGGACTCTACCAGTGGGCATTGCAGGATTGCTGTAGTTTCGACGGCACCACGAGTGGATAGTGATGCTGACACACTGCAGAGTAAACAGCAAGCCGATCCTGTGATAAGTGAAGTATATAAGTGGATAGCTCACAACAAGAGGCCAAGTTGGGCGGCGGTGAAGAACAGTGGACGCGACCTGAAGGCGTACTTCCGGTTGATTGATGAGCTCATCATTCAGGATGGGTTATTGTGCCGTAAGTTAGCAGCGGGACCATCAGGGGAGGTGAGGCAAAAGGTGTTGCCGGCAGAACTTCGACAGCAAGTGCTGGAGGACCTCCATGCAGGAGTAACATCGATGCACCTGGGGAGGAACAAGACAACCAACAAGATCAGGTCTCTTCAGAGGCAGGGAGGGGTGGCGCGGAGGACGGGAGGGGAGGAGGATGGGCAGGGACAGGGGCACAGGTCTGCCTTCAGGGGCCAGAGGAAGGGCAAGTGGTGGAGTCGGATACGGATCCATCGTTCAGCCTGAACCAACAAAAAAAGATGAGGGAAATATTTACACGTTTTAAGTTCATCCAAAGAGAAGGCAAGCACAAAAATCGACACACAATATGATAAAGTCCCAAATGTGTAGGACGTGGAGCACCAAACCCAGCATTGCGAGCTCCACTCCAGAGCATTCAATCTAACCACCCTTTGGAGTTGGTGTGTAGGGACATTACAGAGTGCCCTCTCACTCCACGTGGCAATCGTTATGTGCTCGTTGTAGAAGACCATTTTACCAAGTTCATTAACATCTATCCGATGGTAAACCAGACGGCGGAGACTGTAGCTCTCCTTCTATTTAAGGAATATGTTCGGGAGCACGGTGTCCCAGAATCATTTCACTCAGACCAGGGCCGCCAATTTGAGGCGACGGTAACGCAAGAACTGTGCACGTTACTGCAGATCCACAAGACTCGGACGACACCTTATCATCCCCAAGGTAATGGAATGGTGGAACGGTTCAATCGCACGTTGAAGGATATCTTAGCCAAATGTGTACGTGATCATGGAACGGATTGGGACAAGCATTTGGGAACAGCGGCACTGGCGTATAACGCAAGTATTCATGAAACAACTCAGTTCTCACCATTTTTCCTTATGCATGGCAGAGAACCCAACTTGCCAACCGATATTGTGTATGGACCACCCACACCAATGTATTGGAATTCAGTGAGCGCGTTTGCAAAAGGCGTTACGCGGAGCTTAACAGCAGCTTTTGACATTGTGAGGGATCAGACAAAGTTGGCTCAAGCCCGTAGGGAACGAGTTTACAACAAGTGGCAGCGCCATCATCTGTACAGAGAAGGCGACAGGGTATGGTTACATAACCCCGTGTCAAAAGATCGACACAGAAAGTTGGCACTCCCATGGGAGGGGCCATATATAGTAGTGAAGTTTATGAAGAGCAGCGGTGATAGCCAGGGAGTTACATACCGGATACAGGAGGAGAACGGCGGGAGGATAATGTGTGTACATCATAACCGGTTGAAACCATTCGAGGCCCCGCCAATTCCCAGGCCATTGGACACAATCCATCCGGCCATCCAGTTTGGTGGAGTCTATCCCCAACAGGGTGGTCCCGCATGGAGAGTTGTGCCAGGTGCTTATCCTCAACTAGGAGAACCGGATGAGGGACCACCATTACAACCAAGGAGAGAGCAGTTCCCACCGCCCCAGCCAAGGAGGAGGCGCCGTGGAGGAAATAGACGACGAGAGCAGGTGGTTATGCCAGCATTAGGCCACGAAGTACCACCAGGGGCTCCTGAGCCCCCTTTGGCGCAGGAACCACTCCCAGTTGAGCTGGTTGAGCTGAGGCCACAGGACGTGGAGCCAGAACGTCCAGTAGATGACCGGGTAATCGCCCCACCACCAGCATTTGTTGATCAGCCATTGGAGCCAGTGGTGGGTGGCGAGGAGGCGGATGCAGAAAACCATGCGGGAGCGGACAACCCCCCAGTGGTTAATGAAGAGAATCACCCGGTATTTACGGAGGAGGTTTCCCGAACAAGGCGGGGTCGAGAGGTCCGACGACCAGCCAGATTTGCTGATTATGTAACGAGGATAGTGGAGCATTTTATCTAAAGACCAAGAGTAAGACAGTGATAGTGATTTAGGAAATTTTTGAGGCAAGCGCATCTGACGTTTAAGCGCATCTGACGTTTATTGTGGGAAGGAAACGTAAAGGGCGAAATGACGCTTTATTAAGCATGCTAAGTGTGAACGGTTAAGAGGACCATTCTCTTATTCTGTGTTTAAATTGGATATTGTGGACCGCAACACTGTGGATGTTTCCGGCGGTAGGGACGCTTCTATTTTGAATACGTGTGTATTCGGTGACCGGACTTTGGGCTACAGAGCCACCGCACAATAGATTCTGGAGTACGTTTATAGTTTGATCGAAGCTATGTCTGTAGCGTATGTGTGTTCCGTGACAGTTATTCCGATATTTTTCTGGATTCTATTTTCCGGCGAGAGGACGTTCCATGAAATAAGCGGTATGGACATGGAGGACGGTGTAAACTACCTTCGGGTTTAATCGTGTGTTTATTTTTGTTCTAGGTGTTATGCAGTGTTCTAATCTAGGTGATTTCCTGATGTTTCCAGGGCGAAGTTTTCGTTGTATTATTTTAAGCTGGAAAGAAATTGCGTTTTGAGTGGCAAGTGCCTTACAGGCGCCACGTGCACCCCGGGAATGAAGTTAGGAGTGATAGTGTGTAGTGCCAAGTACAAAGTGTGGTGTTGAAGTGTAACGAACCGGTTCTGTAGTTGTATTGCATAATTTTGCCAGGGGGCAGGCAGTGGCATACCCTGATGCCGGAGCTGTAAGGAGTTCCGAGGTGTAATTTTGCCGGGGAGGCAGGCAGTGGCATCCCTCGATTAGCAGTAGCAATGTAGTGGACTCACACTGGAGTTACGATTTTCTAAGACGCGAGGACGCGTCTTCTTGTAAGGGGGGACGTATGTGGCGGGCTGATGTGGCCCCGCCGTACCAAATGNCTGTACATTGGTCCGCTAAGACTATGCTGCGATCTGTTGGCAATATGCGCGGCTGACTGCTCCCATTGTGTACATTTTAAAAATGATTTTTCCATTGTCGGACTTATGATATTTCGGACTTATGTCATGTCGGACTTGTGGGGTGTCGGACTTATGGGGGGACACCGTTAAAGCATGAATGATATCATTAAGAAACCCGGCACTGCTTTGGATAATGTTGATATTAGTAGAGTGTGGAAAGTCCGAGTGTCCATTTATACACAAAACAGGGTGTCCCAACAAAAATCCCGATTGGCCAACGGGATGGGTTGAGTCGTGCTAAGGCCGGTGTAACAGTAAAGAATGTCCCCCTGTAAAAAGTGTCCGCTTCTATTGTTCAATGACGGATTAAGGTGCATGGCTATAGAAACCAATCACCGGAGATTATATTGTAACACTAGGATATTTTGTTGCTGGGACAGTTTTTCCTTGGGACATTCTTTCCTTTCACACCTGTGTAACGTCTTTTAGTGAGGCGCGTGTGTCAGTGTGACATTACAATAGATTGACGGAAAAAGCGGCGACTTGACAATAGGCGACACACAGAAAAACAGCGAGTCTGTTTCCCAGTGTGTTCCGAACAATGGGAATCACACAGAAATTTGGACACACTGAAAAACGTGACACCTGGTTTACATAGAGGTATACGGTATACGGACACGCGGGCGAACAATAGAGACTTTCAGCACTGACAAATTTCCCGCCCGTATGACGTATCCCTATCGATTTTGTGTATGACGTCATCATTTTTTGTCGTCGAAGCGACACGCGAGACAGCACACGGATAGGGAATCACGCAAGAATTGCATTTCATACGGGAGGAAGTACGGTACGTATTAATTCCACAAATTCAACTCGCATCTGTGGATAAATTGAGACTTTTATCATTTTGTCATATCTATGGTCGACCTCTCGGACTAGGTTAGATTACGTTAAAGATGCTGCCGATTGTAAAGTCGTCAGTGATTTGAGAGATTAGGGATGTTTTTGATCCCTTCAAAATGACGTTTTCGCACTCGCAGTGTCAGTGAGTGTAGGCCTACCCCCACTGCGCTGCGCGTGCATAGCTCACGAGCTGCAGTGTGAGCAGATTGCACATTGGCCTGGGGCCTACATCAGCTTGTGCTCCTGCATGTTCTGCTCTCCCTGGGATTCTAGCTAGCCTCATCCCCCGATCATTCCCACTGGCTATGCTTCATTCTTGCCTGTAGGCCTAGGCCTAGCATCAAACATGCATTGCATGCCGATTGTCGGTCTAACAATTTTGGGGGGCCTACCGTAGCCTAGGCAAGTTATGGTAGGCCTACATGACTACATGTGTATAGGCCTAATTATTTTAGCCTGGATTGATATATACCACCTGGGCCCCCCTACTACCACGGTAGGCCTACCTAGGCCTACCATGCCTACAGTAGGCCTACCGGTACCTGACCACCGGTAGGCTAGGCCTTGTAGGCCTACAATCTGTGGCCTAGGGCCTAGGTCAGAGGCCTGCCCTAAGCCTACAGGCCTAGGCCTAGATCTAGGCCTATAAGACCTTGTTGTACCGGTAGGGCCTCACTGTAGTGAGCCCTAGGTCTAAGGGCTGCTGCTCTTGGTCTCTTCCTTAGGTAGGCCTAACTACTGACGTAGGCCTACTGTCATGACTGTGATGCTTCAGCAGCAGCAGGAACAAGGTACCGTAGGCCTAAAAGGCTAAAGCTGTTGTCAGATTTCGTATTTCCGCATTCCTTTGGGTTGCGCGAAGGCTGTATCGGAGTTCGTCTTTGGTCTTGTGGTAAAAATTTACACAACTCATGGTCAGCATGAAACCTGGTAGTTCACATGCAAAGATACAATCATTTTTTTCAATTATTTCAGGTCTGGTGTAAATGAAGAATTTACAGAAAAAGATAATCTGTTGATTGAAGTGGCAGGTTTGCAGGAAGAGGCAAAGGTGCATGCTGCAAATGAGAACAAAGCGAAGACATCAGCAAAGGCCAAGACAGAGGAAGACCTTCTTAAGGGGAAAGAAATAAGGGACGCTGCCCTCAGAGCCATGAAACGGAAAGTGAATAAGGAGCTTTTTCAGTATGGTATGTTTTTGTATTGCAGAAAGCAAGCAATCATAGTGCTCATTGAAGAGGGTCTATTATTGTAAACAACAAGAAAATCTAGGTATCTGAATTATTGGTAGGATTCTCATCTTCAATAGTACATACATGTACACCTGCTCAACTTTGTGTACATTCAGTAATCTCAGAGGCAAAAGACTGACACATTCCATTTGTATACATGTATGTAAAAATTTGCCACTCTTATTTCTAATGCACTTCATTTCATATCCAGAATCCGACAGCGATGCAGATATGGATTCCACTGCACTTTCCAGTTCAACTTCGCTGAATTCAACTGATGATTCCATTCAGGCTGACACCCCAAACAAGAAGGAAAGTGATGATCTCATTCAGGCCGACACCCCAAACAAGAAGGAAAGTGAGTATTTGTTTTAACTCCTTCAGTACTATGGGCATTTTCCACCACCCCATGGCCCCGAGAACCGAGAAAGAACAGATAGTGCATGAAGTACTAGTTATAGGTAGACCTCAAAAGGTAAAGGTTTGCTCCTGGTACCGGTATCCAAACCAAAAAAATTACAGTAGGTCTGTATTTCCCTAATAAAAAATGTAGATAAATTTGGAATTCTCCACCGCAATCTGCCAGACCACTCCCCACCCTGTCTGACACAAAAGTCATTGATAACAACTGAGAGAGTATCATGTGGCACTTTTACAAACTGAATATTGCATTCAAAAATATTGTTTGCAAACATTTCAGTTCTTTAATTGCAGAAAAAAAGACCAATAGCTCCAAAAAACAGCGGAGTAATGAAGCAAAGGAATCTTTGATGGACATCCTTAATAAGAAACTAGAACTCGAGAGTGCCAAGGAAAAAAGGAAACAGGAAGAACTCCATGAAAGACAGAAAGAAAATCATATGCAGATAGAATTGCTCAAACTTCTTGTGGAAAGTAGAAAATAAGTTTGTATTCCCTGTTAACCATGTAGTCAGCTGGTCCTCGCATTGTATGTTAAGGTGGCCCACAAGGGACATGTATTTTATTTTATGTGTTGTTATTTTTTAAAATGTTTATTGTTATTGTTACAACAAATCAAATTGCAAACTTTTGGTGTTAAAGTGACTCGGTATTGATTAATTTACGGTTTTCCAAAACTGTGATGTACAGGGTGCACTCAGCTCAATCCCTTGCAGGTTACGAGCAGCGTCTTGGTGTGGACTGCTCTAAGTGATTAATGATGAATTCAGACAAGACCTGTCGTGGCAATAAAGCCATGGCACCTGCAATTTTTGCTGGATTGGATACTAGTATGCAATGGAAATTTGCAGATATTTCCATATAATAGGATATTGATTGGTTAATCTACTGAGTATCTTTCTTAACCTTTTGTACTTCAATTTGATAATATGATGAATAAAAGTGCACCTTTGAGAGTGAACATTGTCTTATTGTCACCATTTTGGAATTTAAGTCTAATATTGAAACCTATCGACCATAGATCCTACAAGCCGTCCAGTCTTGGAAGAGTCCATCTTTAATAATCCTCGAGGTTAATAGGGGGTGTTTATTGTTCAGTCCAGCCCCAAGCTGGACGTCTGAAGCATTCCATCTCCTTAGTTTTGGATACTTTTGAGGCCACATGCACTCTGGTGGTTGTGACTGAGGGTATGAGTATCCGAGGGGAGATCAGGGCCTCTGGTAGTAGTGACTGAAGACATCCATGGGAGATCAGGGTCTCTGGTGATTAGATTGTGAGTCGGGACATCCAGTTGAGACCAGGGCCTCTGGCTTGTGACAAAGGACATCCAGGAGAGATCAGGGTCTCTGGCTTATGACAAAGGACATCCAGGAGAGATCAGGGCCTCTGGCAGTTCTGACTGAGGAGAGATCAGGGCCTCTGGTGGTACATGTACGAAGGGGAGGGGTTCTAACATGTCTAATCTAAGCCAGGTCTGCAAAGTTCTAGGATTCCTGTATTTCGTCCATGGAAAAATTGCCCCCAGATAACATTGGTCCCCACCGGTAGGACAAATCGTCTCTGGGAAATTTGTCCCATTATGTATTTAGAGAAAATACCACAAAATATGACCAACTAGGCATGTCGATTTCATTATTTTATAATTTGAGTCAAAACATGTAACAAAATTTACTGAGTATGACACCAGCACTTTAACTTCAGAGAAAATTATGGACTTATCAAGTGAGTGACCATCCTCCATAACAATGATAATATTTGAAAAGGAAATATGTACCAAATTTCCTTCTCAAATACATGTATTATCATTGTTATGTTGGAGGTGAAAATACAATTCTACCAACCAACAAACCACACAACATATTTTACAGATCTTTGATTTCGATACCTGAGGTTGTATTTGTCAGTCCTGTCTGTAGATTTGCGAGTCCATCCTGTCATGTCAGAACATTGCCGATATGTAAAGTCAAGTAGAAGACATGATGCAGGATTGATGAGAGACAGCACAGTATACTCAGCAGATTACAGTCCATTGATGTAATCAGACAGGGTTGGTGGCTCTACCTCAAAATATGCACCAGTCAGGGAGCCATACAAACATGTATGGAAGTTTGTCAGCAATGCCGACACGAGATACTGCATCCCTATCGGTTGAAGGTATAGTTTTTGATTCTTCTTGAAATCGACAAAAGCCCATTCCTGCAGGACCTTCCCAAACGTCCATTCGACAGCAACCCTCACCAGCGACATGGATCGATTGAATGCAGCCTGGTCTGGAGTTATAACAGCTCCTCGATATGGTCCAATTAGCTGAGGCCGTAGTGGATACGCTGGATCTCCAAAAAGGGCCAACTGTTCTCCTCCTGCTCTCCGAAACCCTTCTATTGTATCAAGGATATTGCTGTCCCTCAGCAAACCAGCATCATGTCTTCGCCCTTCCACCGGGCCGAACATATTGGCGATCATACCATTTGGTGTAATAATCGACTGATATTTCAGTGCGTGTGTGCGCTTATGCCCATTATAAACCAGACGCTGGTGTCTGATGGGTCTGCTGATGGGACGGACCGTTCCATCGATGAATCCCCAAATGTTGTTCATTGCGGCTCCCCTCGCATACACGGCATCGGCGAACAGGTCAAGATTGTCTATCAACCATGGTTGCTGCAAATCATGAAGGAGATGGCAGTGTCTGTCAAGAATTAGATCACCAACCGTGTTGGCAATAGTGGATAATGTAGGTGTTGACATTCCAAACCACTTTTCCAGGTCACAAAGACGATTTGGGTAAGAGAATCGTTTCAGACAGATACAAAGTCCGTCTAGCCTATCAACAGCAGTACGGTTCTCGCAAACAATTCTTTCAGGGAGTTGCAGAGCATCCAGCAGTTGAGGAATGTGCCGTTTTTCGAATCGGAAATTCGCCTTAGCTTCACTTTCGGAAATACTTGCGAAGTCAAATCTCTCATTATTCTGATATACTGATTCTATACGTTGGCTGATCTGCCAGAGCTAAAGTGATGTCTGGATCGTGGTCAAAAATAGTTGAAATAATCAGTTTTTCTTCCAAAGAAAACAATTTTCTCGGCCAGATGGGCGCAGCCATATTGGAAAATAGCACCGCGTATCTTTGGCGCGGTACACTAATCACATACGGATTGTCAATGCTGAAACTTTTTCGTCAGGCTTACGTATCACGTATCCGTATGGGCCATACGTATTTTCCACACGGATACGTGATACGTTTTGTTGGTGCTGAAAGTCTCTATTGACTCTAGTGCCACCCAACGTATCCTTTGTGAAAGACTCCAAATCACAGCGAAACGTCTCTGTTTTGTTAAAGAACATCTCTAAAATCCACGTCTCTGATTCTGTGATCTACATCTCTGTTTTGTCAACGTACTTCACTGTAAAAACAAATATAGGTACAGCGTGCCCATGGCAATGGGTAAATTCCTTGTCCACTTTTTAAGCCCATTTCCCAGAGGCCCGTTGTACCCATCATACAGGTACATACAACTCAAAATGAGTTTGTGTTCCCATCTTGGTATGTGCGCCCACGGTTCCGTACCCATGAAATCGGATGATTTTTTACAGTGAATTTTTGCGGATATAATGGCCCATAAAGTACTGTGGATTTTCTGGCGGAAGCGCCGGCTGATATTTAATGCATGCATAAAATCGATTTAATGGCTCCATTAAAAGGTCTTTTCTTATTGGTGGAATATATGCAAACATTAATTCGAATTAATACAGGTATAAAATCGATTATATGCAGACATAAAATCGAATTAATACATGGATAAAATCGAATATATGCAGACATAAAATCGAACTAGAACTGTGAAATTTGCTTCACAGCAAATTTGATGGTCCCTACATCAGAAAATGGAAATTGAATGAAGAAAGGGCAAGGAGGGGTATGACTCTGTGGCACAGCAGTCAGGTTCTTGGGGTTCCCATCCTCCTGGAATGTCTTCCTGGTGAAGGACACTGGGGGGGGGTGGTCCGGGCTAAACTTGATAGCTGCATAAAGAGACGTGATGATATTCTGCTGGGGAAACCCACCACTTCCCTTTTCAGTTTTTAAGTTGTTATCACAAACCGACGCTCTCCCGGCTGTTCTTACCTGCCAGTATGGAAAGGACAGGACAGGTCTAATGGTCGCTCTCATACTGAGGCTGATGGGTAAAAGCAAGGAATACATCGCATGGGAATACTCCCTTTCACAGGTGAACCCTTTTCTGACTTGCCGACCATCCCATTTTTCGTTCGCCAGGCCATCCTGTGAACTCTGGCAAGGGTCTGCAACAATCCTGAGAATATCGTCGGAGATTTTACGCGCTCGCTGCCTTCGTCAACTTAATAGTGTTCACAAGTAGGCCTATGGCGAGCGCAAGAACCCGTGATTAAATCCGGATGATCCTCGCCCGTGCTCCCCCAGGGGAAACAAGTGCGAGAGAAGGAGCATTTGCATAGGCCCTGATGATTCAGGTCAGATCAAATAATTGTACAGTGTTGTATCTTGTGACGCTTTCTCTATGTCTGAGCCAAGGAAAAATCCCGTAGCCAGGGACCATCGCGGCTCGAACCTAACGTCAGCATCTTATTTTTTCTTGACATTTTCTCCTCTAGTAAGCCCTTCGAACAGTCCAAGGTGGGCCTAGTCGTGTCGGGGCGTCGATACAATTCCTTCTGGTCATTTCTTTATTGGATTACATGTATTTTTTGTTTTCTGGTGACAGAAAACCATGGACATGAACATTGATAGTTTCCGCCAACTCTGCCATAAGCTTCATCTCAGCGAAGACTTTATCAGAGCCGAGGAGCAGACGATGCTTAATCTTCTAGACTACATCGATGAAAGGTTGTTTTTGTTTTGCTTTCGAATTTTTTTTGCTTTGGTTTCGTTGGTTTTTGCTAGATTATGTAATTTGATCACAATATTTAGGGATAATCAAAACAGAAGTTTTCAACATAATCTTTATGTGCCTGCAGTCACTTGTTTACGGTAAATGGTCGGACATATGATTTAGTAAATTACTTGCAATAATGAATAAAGTGTCATTCATCCTCCATTTTGAAGTTCACAAATCTAAAAGTGACGATCTACTCTTTATTCCTTTTAGATATGGTGATGTGGAAACGTATCTCGAGCAGTGCGGGTTCGGACGAGAGGAGCAGGAGACACTGAAGAGAAATATCACAGGAAAACTGAAACACAGCTAATGTCCCGTTGAGGTGGAGAAAGAATTAAGACTTAGTCCTTTTGTGATTGAGTGTACCTATTACGTGATCTTAATTTTGTACTTTGCATACAGAGATACGAATAAGATACGTATTGTCAGCAGAAGCTGTGTCAGAGCCATTTTATAACACATCAAATTTCATAAAACGGGTCTACTAAAATTTGGCATTATTGCAAATAAAATATAAAGCAGTGCTACAAAGAAGGCTGAACACAAATCTTAAGTATTTTAATACCGAATATTTCTGACGGTTCCCTCTGCAGTGTAGCCACTTGGAGGAATTATAGTGTCAATACAATTCCTCCAAGCACAGAATAAATAGATGAAATTTTACAAGCAAGCCTTGCGAAATTTTGGCACCTGGACGGTATCAAGGTTTTCTTGAGGACTCGGTCTGTCAGAGTTCTCATCCTGAGGTGATCAGGGGTTCGTAATGCCGCTCCCTCTATTGTCATCGCACCCATGTGTAGGCCTATGGTGTCAAGTGTGGACAACACGTACTATACTAGACAAATGGGGACATGCATGAAAACCACGTATTACATCAACACACACGTTGGCTAAAATGGTTGTGTGTCCCCAATTGATCGGAATAGATCTGACCGCAAGTCTACGATTGGCACCAAATACAAAACATACGGTCCCGTTGCGGTGACGGAGCAGGGAGGTGCACTGCGAACCTCTGATTCATTCAGGATGACAGAGCGTATCCTTCGTGAAATTGAAGAAGTCAGTTACAATCAGTTAAAGCGTGGGCTAGGCCTACTCGGTTTTTTGCCCACCTGATACGTAGTGGTAACTTCCTTTCTAGGAGGACCCGAGACCGGGCGGACAACCCTGACCAGTGCGCCTACTGTTGGCTCGGCCCATAGATCAGACTGGCCTGATTTAGTCTGGGAGCTAACAAACATTTAATTCACATCTCAAGTACAAAGACATTTTTGGGTTTGTGGGTTAGTTTCTATCCCACTGACCACAAAAACCCAATTCTTAAGTTCCGCAAATGGTGCGTTTAGAAGATAGAGCCGTTTGAACTTTGGGTACTGGCTTTGTCATTGGACCAAAATCAGAGCATTTGTACAGGGGCTTGGATACTGATGTACAGCTAACTTTTAAATGGGTGGCTTGAGACCCCATAAATGTATTGCCAATAGATAGAAACATGGGTCCATAGAATCAGATTAGCATATTCTTATTTGTTTTTATTTGCTATAGGATGAGAAATTCAATAAACAGTAAGTTATCAATTTAAAATGGCCGCCGGGCCAAAATTCTGAAAAAGATGTAAAACCATCATTCCAATAAGATGTGACCTTCTAGAAAGGAAGTTATCGTATCCCCCTCCGTTTTCTTGGATGGCGCCCATTACCGTGGGTGTCCTGCTGCATGCTGTTTTTGCCCCCGTATGGACAACGTTATTGTCTGCCACATGCAGTGAGGTTTTAATCCAACGGTCATAGTTTCTAGGCCAAATCGAAAAATCGAACCAACGGGACTGAGATTCCTGTTTCGAGGTATTTCGGCAAGGGGATCCATGACTATACGTGCACAAACACTGGCGCCTTTAGCCTTCCCTGCGGTACGTCCCCACCTTCTGCTGACAGCACGGACAGATGTGATTCACGTCTTTCAGGTCGTTAATACAGAAGGGGATTAAGCAGCACCCAACCCACAATCTGAAAAACAGAGAAAAACGTTGTTGCCGTTTTTGTGTGCTCTGACGAAGGTAGTACATGCGCGAAGAACCTGATATTCTCAGCATTACATTTATTGTGGGAGAACAACACTCTTCTACTGTAAAATTCTAGCACTTAAAGTGTTGTAGCCTATTCGCAAGATGATGACACAGGAGACAAATGATATCGAGTAGGGCCTAATCGAGGCTCTCGTTACCTACCCAACAAAGATAAAAATGGCCACAAAGAGCCAAACCTGCCCACCGATGGAGTAATCCAACTTCGTGACGATGTGGGCGGAGCAGTGAGGACAGGTCATCTGCACCGGTTGATCGCGGAATTCCATGGCGCCAGCCGCCACTACAGTTGTGGTACCTAGAAATAAGCAAGAAAGCTTAGTTTCAGCACACGAGACAATTTTGTTGCTCATCATTGCAACGAGCTTTGTGCGGTGTCGTGAAAAGCAACGCCAGCGTCTTGCTTACCACGAGCAGTGGATGAACAATAAAAATCAAACATGTTTGATCGAAACAGTATTTTGAAGTTGTGCGCGCAAGAATCAGTGAACCCTTGGTAACACTGCACACAGGGCAATAGGAAAGTTCGTCTGGACGTGTTACGCTGCCTAAAGGCGCGGCTCCACATGACAGTTTTCTGTCGAAAGTTTGCTGTCAGATAGTAACTGTCCAATGACTATCCCGTGGAAGTTGTTCAGCTAGTGACTGTATGACAGCAGTAGATAACTGCCCGAAAGATTGTGGGATAGTCAATTTCTGTCGTGTGGAAGTGATCCCGATAGATTTTGGAAGCTAGTAAAAAAGTGTCAGACAGCCCTTTTATTGTAGCACCTGCTCTATTTCGGGATAGAATTGTAGTACACATCAGTGCGGGTTGTACACGAGAAAGGGCAGACGAATTTCACGTTGAAGTTGCGGAAGGGTTTGTACAAAACCTGGCGTTGGCGTTGGCATTGGCATTGGCACTGGCAATGAAATGAAGTGGAAAATGATTCTGAACTTTATAAATAAAAAAATGACTGATTTTAGAAGAATTATTCCTCTTAGCAATACAGAGACAGGTTGAAGAAAGAGGATGCATGGAAAAGTCAGGCGAAGGATTGTAAAATAGAAAAAGAGCAGGCGGGCGTGGTATGCACCGTACTGCTCCCTTTTAAGGAACCATTCATGTACCCAAAGCTTGTGCCTCCTCCTCCTTTGCCTTCGCCCTCGCACGGGTAAACTTCAACCGCCGCGGCGACTTGTTTCCTTCTTGTTGGCAACATGCTGAGCGAAGACAGCTATCCCGTGGAAGGTAATAGACGGCTGTCGGACAGAAACTATTGGCAATCCCTCCGTACGTGGATTGGCCTTACGACAGTTGCTTTCGATAGAAACTATCTGGCTCGGTTCCATAGCTCACAGACAGTGACTATCGGCGATTTTCTCCGTCTAGTGGAAGGGCTATGGATAGTTTTCTATCGACAGTTTTTCAATTACTGTCTATACAGTTTACTGTCATGTGGAGCCGCACCTTTTGTCTTTTCTAACTTTCCTATAATGCACTGTCACACCGTTCATACTCACCCGACACGTTTGTGCCCATAGGGAACTGAGGTTGCGATGGTGGGGGTGCTCCCGTAGGTGGGGGGACGTACGGTTGCGGTGGGGGCGGCCAAGCATGTTGGGGCGGCGGCGGCAAGTTAGGACCGGAAGCACCCGGTTGTCCGGTGTACATGGGTGGCTGCCCTGTTGCATCAGCATAGGATGGCGGAGGTGCGTCACTGTGCTCGACCTTCCCAACAGGTTGCATCTTGTGGAATTCCTGTGGAGACCTGAGGAAAAAGAGCGCTCGAAATGGCTCGCGGGGTTTGGTTTGTTGACATGTCCTCAAATCAAGCGCCGTTTTGAGAAAAAGGCGAAAGAAGGATTTTAGTTTAATGGGAAATGCATTAGACAGCCAAACTTCGGAGGCGTTTTCTGCAAAATCTGTCGCTTCGAAATCAATGTGAATAGTGCAAAATGTACATTTTGACCGACTGAATTTGAAAATGTCATTAATCTTGTTTTTGTAGTATTATGGCTTTGTTCTTTAAGTACCTATGTATCTCTCTAGTATATACGGTGAATAAAGCTTTCGTAATTCGTAATTCGTATTGTATCTTTAACCCATTTTAACAAATTTTTAATGGAACCTCGTCCCCAGGTGCACGTTCGCATATTTGCACAGGTTTTGCCTAGCACTGCTTTGCCTGGAGACTAGGTTCACTCTCTATGGGAGGTACAACCAAAAATCAAAACAAACCCCGCGAGCCATTCGCTTTAATCTATTTCTCTATACTTTCCATAGACTACCTGCCCGTCACACAGTGATCGTTATGTGCTTCTTCGAACAGTGGCAGAATGGAAATATCGACCCCCGTGACCGTTGAGTTTCCGGTTCCCGTCGATCGTCGGTGGAACCCATTGTTACAACAGAAGGCGCTCCAACCTGGCACAGCAGTCTCACGCAAGCAGTCTCGCGCAGCAATGTGGACACAATGCGGTGGAAACCATCTTTCATGTGATAGAAAGGCCGTCTTACCGTACCGTCTTTCTTTGACAACGCAAGTTTTCCCCCGTGCATTCCGGTTTTCTCCTGCTATACATTATTGGTCAATATTATATTGGTGCTGGGCTCTCAATTCATCATAATAAGAAAGTGTTAGGTACCTCTTATTGACGAACCCTCAATCGAGGAAAAGGAGCGATGCGTCTCACATACGTCTAACGTTTGGGGTGTAGCCTTCTTTCCATCGAATCCGTTGAAAGGCACGATGAGTACAAACCGGTAGAACCGTGGTTTTACTTTGTGTGACAGTCCTTCAAAACTCGGCAGTTACGGCTACTAACGACATTCTCTGGAGTGACTGAGGAAACGGAACAAGCTGACTTGAAAACCTCACCTGAATCCGAGAGAAATCGTGCTGTAGTTCGGTCAGTATCCTTGTCTTTCCGTCCTCACGGTAATGGACCCTGTACCAATGTAAAGCAAGGTTCATTGGCACACGGAATTGGTCCGATTCAGGTCCGTAAAAAATCTATCAAATGGACTTCAGCGTTGTCGTATACGGAAACTAGGGGCAAACGGACTGGAAACGGATCGGATTCGTGTGCCAATGAACCTTGCTTTAGACTAGGCCTAGTTGTATTGCATGCGTCTTTCTGATCATATTTTCGATATTTCAATGCAATTTCACAGGTGACCGATTTTGATATTTCTATAGGCCTACGCTATGGACATGACAAAGGGGAGATCTATTACAGACAGGATTATGACACAATCTTTGGACAGACACTAATGAAGACTACAATGTAGGCCTACTTGAATGCATGACACAAGGTTTTCAGCACGAGACGAGAACTTTGTATTCAAGTTCCATATTGCAAGAACAGGAAGTTTGAGTTGGAAAATTTTGACGTTTAAAATTAAATTCGCGACGCAAAATCGAACCAGTTTTCTCATCCTCCCACAGCAGGAGTTTTTTCCTCGCTCCTCTTCATCCGCTCACACAAACGTGTGGAGTGTATGAAGGGGAACGAGACCGAAGCCCTGCTGTGGGAGGATGAGTTTTCTCGGCATCAATGCTTTCGACGAAATGCTTGTTGATTCTTGTCGATAGGCCTACTAGTCCTTTGCGCAATTTTCTGGTGACGCAGAGATCATCAAAAGAAGTAAGTCAGTGTGAAAAGTGGTGCCAATGTTCTCAAGCAATCTCAAACAGTCATGTTTGGCATTATTCATAACCGAGAACCTTTGAAATATTCCATGAGCCAAATGTCTTCAATCCGGATTTTGCAGGCTCGAGGTGGAGAAAGAATTAAGACTTAGTCCTTTTGTGATTGAGTGTACCTATTACGTGATTTTAATTTTGTACTTTATATACAAAGATACGAATAAGATACGTATTGTCAGCAGAAGCAGTGCTGTGTCAGAGCCATTTTATAACACATGAAATTTCATAAACGGGTCTACTAAAATTTGGCATTATTGCAAATAAAATATAAAGCAGTGCTACAAAGAAGGCTGAACACAAATCTTAAGTATTTTAATACCGAATATTTCTGACGGTTCCCTCTGCAGTGTAGCCACTTGGAGGAATTATATTGTCAATATAATTCCTCCAAGCATAGAATAAATAGATGAAATTTTACAAGCAAGCCTTGCGAAATTTTGGCACCTGGACGGTATCAAGGTTTTCTTGAGGACTCGGTCTGTCAGAGTCGATCCGGTAAATTCATTGAATATCCATGTTCCGGTTTGAAAGCAATAATAGGTGTCACTACGGCCCAATTCAATGCATATAGCGGACCCAATCATTCTTGATCAAGCACCAATCACGCGTGGATGTTCCTGTGTATTGGTCCGCAAGAACCTTGCTGCCATCGTTTGGCAATATGCACGGCTGACTGTTCGTTGTCAATTCATGACTGTTGAAGGTCCCCAACTGTTGCTGTACCTACATTGCAAGTATTGTCACCCTACAGCTGTTTGATGTGCCCAGCAGTTAAGGCGCCGCTCCACGTGACAGTTTTCTGTGGAAAGTTTGCTGTCTGACAGCAATAATTGACTATCTGACAGCCAAACGTTCGATAGAAAACTGTCAAGTGGAGCGGCGCCTTTAGGAATAGACAACAACTCTATTGGCGCATTCATGTGGCCACTTTGTTGTGCTCGTGGTTAGCGTTGAACCTTGTGACATGGCCACGTTGAAACAAGTCTATAGCAATTACGATAACAGAGTCGTGTTGCGTGTTGCGATAGGGCTAACAATTGATATACAATGTACAATGAATTACTACCGGATCGGCGTTCGTCAGCCTACCGGATAATGCATACTGTACAGTAATAGGCCTACTAATAGATGTAACACATGTATTCTTCTCAATCGGATACAGTGGAATACATGAGGTCTGTAACATTCTGTGTTGCCAGAAGAGTTATCTGAGCATGGTAAAAACTAGGCATTTTTTAATGAAGAAAAATATTCTCTTTGCCTTAGGCGAAGCATTATGATAATAACACTCATAGCATTTTCCGAGTGACTGCTCATTAGTCTATTTCCCGGCGTTAGTAGCTTTGCTCAGGCGATACTTGATATGATCTTTGTCGTCGGAAAGACTGGACTACACCGGCGTGTCATCTTTGAAGGCAAACACTGCACCAGCAGTGTGCACTGCGAGCAGTTGATATGACAAATTCAGTCAGCACATGGAACACAAAGTGCAAATACGGCGATGTGGACACCTTGGTACAAGTACACGAGGCATTTGCTACCTACTGTTCTGTTCCTTTCTGTATTCTCGGCGTACCAGGCAACACCCTCATTATACTTATTGCAAACAAAGGAAACAACAAGAACCGATCACGGTCCATCTACATGACAGCCATGGCAGTTGCAGATAACCTTCTGGTGGTTATGACGAACGTATTCGGTCCTTTCTTCTTTCAGAAATCGGTGCTCAACATGATAGAGATATTCAGTTTATGTAGGTCGAGTGACAAACGCGGATGGCGGACGCCGGACGGCGGATGGCGGACGCCGGAATGGGGCCACAATTTATATGCAGCCAGGAACGTAAGTGTTTTCGGATGTGCAAATAAATCTGAGAATATTTGAACATACCATCGCTTTTAAAGTGCGTATTGAACGATACAGTTGTTAATCAATGCTTTTCATGCTTTTACTGAATGCTTTTCACACAACCCTATTGTCGTAAGCCTACTATGGACGTACTCGGAAAGCTTTCTGCGACCGATTTCCTTACGGGGTACCACGTCCATGTGCCATGTTTACCGTATTCGTTTACTCACTCGCGCTTACCCTGAACCCACGACGGGAAGATAAGCCATGCGCAAAGCAAGCCAGTAACCGAACGATCTCGCGCCTCACCCGAGTAAATAAAAATTAGAAACCTTAGGACTGCAAACATGTTTCGAGAAAACTGACGTGGCAGGTACTATAGGTGCAGTATCTAGAACAACGCATGCTATTTAACAATTAAAAAAGTTGTGCGACTAGGTGAAAAGAGAACCATCGGAACCAGTGATGATGTGCGCAAACAGCCCCAGCCTCGACCGATCAAAGTTATTTCTTCTTCTCAAACTCAAGTTGAGTGTGTCTTTGACGAATACTGTAGGCATGATAGGGATAAACTGGACTTAAGATTATCCAGAGACAAAACCAGATATGAGCTTGAGGAATATAAGAGATTGAGATCCGAAGCTGAAAGGTTAAGAAATGAGGGTAAGGGTGACTTCGTCATAAAAAAACTCCGACTTGTCAGGAAGCCCTTTCGAGGGGGCCCCAGCTTTTAGCGGGAAAGTGGAAGAACTTTTTCGGGTTTTGTACACCAATGCTGACTCGCTAGTTAACAAAACAAGTGAACTATACCAATGATATTTTGGCTACATTTGTTATTGCGCCTGTGATAAGTTATTCACGCTATTCCTTAATTGGGCCGGCTTCGTTCCGGTGCTTAGTTCGTGTTTTTTTACACAACCACATATTCCGCCTTCCGAAATCCGCCGTCCGCCGTCCGTAATCCGGCGTTCCGCCTTCCGCGTTTGTCACCCGACCGTTTATGTAGGTATTTGGTCAAAAAGAAGGCACTTACTCGACGAGTTGGTAGTTCGAAACTGACGTTGGAAAAACAGTTACGTAAATCTCCCTCATGTTCAACATAGTCAAGGAGCCAACAAAGATTTAATGCACATCTCAAGTACAACAATACTTTTGGGTTTGTGGGTTAGTTTCTATCCTACTGACCACAAAAAACGAATTCTTAAGTTCCGCAAATGGTGCGTTTAGAAGATACAGCCGTTTGAATTTTGGGTACTGGCTTTACCATTGGAGCACAATCAGAGCATTTGTACAGGGGCTTGGAAACTGATGTACAGCTAACTTTTAAATGGGTGGCTTGAGACCCTATAAATATTCTTATTTGCTTTTATTTGCTATATGATGAGAAATTCAACAAAGAGCATGTTTTCCATTAAAAAATTAAAATGGCTGAAATTCGGAAAAAGACGTAAAACCGTCATTCATGTCATTTCCAACATGATAAAATACGTAAGAATATGTTTTCCAGTCTCAGTGGGCCCATGTTTCTATCTATTGGCAATACATTTATAGGGTCTCAAGCCACCCATTTAAAAGTTAGCTGTACATCAGTTTCCAAGCCCCTGTACAAATGCTCTGATTTCGGTCCAATGATAAAGCCAGTACCCAAAATTCAAACAGCTATATCTTCCAGCTGTATTTTTGCGGAACTCAAGAATTGGGTTTTTGTGGTCAGTGGGATAGAAACTAACCCCCAAACCCAAAAAGTTTTTGTACTTGAGATGTGCATTAAATCTTTGTTAGCTCCTGCATTGAAGGACTAGTACATAATATATAGTTTTGAGGAATGAGTTGGTTGGGCAGAGGCCTCGCCGGACTGCCACTGTATACTGTAAAGTTGAGTTGCTGTGTATATACCTGTTGTTCGGTTTAAGGCCCAGGTAGGCCTAGGCCTAGTTTCCCTTTAAGGTTTGTAGGGGGCGCTCGGATGGGACTGAGCACATGTTTCGGCGGCCATGTTTTTGGCTTGTTGCGGTTCCTGCGTTTGGATAGTCTCGCTCAGCCAGACCCTCGGTTAGTCTCGCGCAGCAGACAACCGGAGGGTCTGGCCCCAAACGTAGTAATTTTTGTAATCACATCCGGGTACCCGCACCCCAATTGTGGGCGCGCATACCCGGATGTAAATTCAAACAGAGCTATGCGTTAAGTCAGAGCATCGATTCAGCTCCTATATTATGTCGCAGGAACGTTGATAAAAATACAGAAAATTATTAAAATCTAAATAATATGTGTCATAAAGCTCGATAAGACTAATTTGAGGGATTGTTAATGCGGTACGCTAAGAAATCTTATGGCGCGTTTAATCGAAGTCTGTGCATGAGCGCCACCTGTGTTGAGATGTTGGAACCCTTACAATTACCAAAATGGATGCGTCTATGGCAAGCGGATTGTCCAGTTATTCAAAAAAACTATATTTTTGCACTAAAACCTAGTTTTTTGCTCATAAAACTTACTTTTTGTGGAGAAAATATAGGTTTTTTGACAAAAACTAAGTTGTTTGAGCAAAAAACCTAGTTTTTGTCATAAAACTTATATTTTTACAATAAAACCTGTTTTTTTGCAATAAAACTAAGTTTTTTGCGATAAAATTGCGGAACTTAAGAATTGGGTTTTTGTGGTCAGTGGGATAGACTGGTACCCGGTCTTCTGGGCAGCTTGCATTCGAAGACCGGTGAAAGCAAATGATCTAAGCCGGATTCCCGGCTAGTGACGTCATTCTACAAAATTGGGCCAGGTGTCATTTTGACCAGATGGAGGCTCCCACAACTCAGGCATGATCTCGTGAATCATGAGTGAATTTCAGAAAAACATACATTTATGCTTGAGATCAAAGTTGGCTTTAGCTCAGGGGAATGAAAGAAGGCAAACAGCTTACTGCTGCCTAAAACCCATGCAAGCTAAATGCCAGAAACGGGCAGTGAACGGTGATACAATTGCTATTTTGCCTACAGGGCTTCCCCGAGCTAAATATAGACCAGCGGGCGCCATGATGATTTTATGCATTTGCTTGCGTCTGTCCTAGTATTTTAATCAGGACAGTGTTTTGTCTATCAGTGGGATAGAAACTAACCCACAAACCCAAAAAAGTTTTTGTATTTGAGATGTGCATTAAATCTTTTTTAGCTCCTACATTAACACCCTGAGTGTTCTTACTTGAAATGATTCAATTCATGATTGACTACTGATCTACAGAAAAAGTGTCCCTGTCTTGGCCTCAATATCCAATGGGGACCAGGTCGGATGCGATTTTTCCGTGGGTATTGTACCGGTACTTATAACAATGCCAGCAGAACAGGTCTGCACTCACTTCATGTCCCAGTAGATATTACGCAATCCATTTATGCTTGCCATTTTGGCTTAGGTGATTTTTGTAACCGCTTACAGTAATACTTCCAGTTACAAATCAGTAGCTTGCACATAACACGGATCTGTAGTGATCCGTGTTATGCCTCTTTGTCAGCATGCATGGCTTGGTGTTTGAGCATCTGATGAGAGGAGAAGAAGGCTTCAGCAGTGCCTGCACCTGAATGGGGCACATTTCGAAGGCAGAAATGTGGAGTGTGTGTGTCTCATCAGAATGAATGATTGTCAAGAGCAAGAAGAAAGATGAGAAAGGGATAAAGAAATAAGCAAGGTCAGAAGACAGAAATTATAATATAAAGAAAGAAAATGAAACAAGGAAATTGTTATGAATATGAGGATATTAAAATAAAGAAGATGATGGAAATGAAATAAAAGTTGGAAGAAAACAAAGGAAATGAAATATAAAATAACAACATAAAGAATTTGTCATTTCCTGGAACCTAAAACTGAGTCCTATTCCCCCAATCAAAATAATTATTTAGCTGTGTTCCTTTCGTAAGCAGTGACGTCACAAACCCAAACCACGTTTGACAATACGTGTTATGTGTTGCAGATGTCTGACGACATCCATTTGCTCCGGTCAGTGCTTGCCAAAATTATTATGACGCAATGGGAGCGGGCTTTATGCCTCAGACCGGTAAACATGAATAACACACAGGCCTATTCTCTATTCACATATGACTTGAGTAATAACTGCACCAGTCCTGAACAAAGGTGGTCACATTCCTCTACTATTGCAATGAAAGACAATACCCATTGACAACCTGGTCCACATTGGATTTTGATGCAAAGACAGGGACACTTTTTCAGGCCCACCCTGTAGAACAGAGGAACGAATGGCGATACCAAAAATTGAGCTCTATCCTGTAATTGTGACAGGAAACTGTGTCTTCACTCATGTTCAGAGCAAATCTGGTCCGCTAAAGTGATCAGCTCTCATTTAAGTATACAGAAATGTACAGCGAGAGTTATGTTCCCGTTATATGATCCCCCATAACCTGAGAAGAAACACTTCCTTCTTCCATTTGAGGTCAGAGGTGCAACCACACTAGAAACGTAAAGTCTGGTTCAACCTAGAGGTGGACCATTGGAATGCCAAGTGAGGAAATGGAACATTCAATTTTGACCACAAGATTTTATTTACGTGTGACCTTTATGTAATGAAAACCACATTTTTATTATTAGCCACAGTCATCTGATTCATTACGCCATAACATGTAACCATAATTATGTCACTCTTGCCACACTCTAACCACAAACTGCTATCCGAACAACTGCATTCCAATGGTCCACCTCTAGATCGAACCAGACTATACATGTAGGTCCGATGATCATTCAGCCTACTATTGACACACTGTGGAATCAAATCCTGGTTCGAGGTTATATTTTGTCCAGGTTTTAGAAGGAAGCACACCAAGTCTTTCGAGAATTTCAACCTAGAGGTGGACCATTGGAATGCCAAGTGAGGAAATGGAACATTCAATTTTGACCACAAGATTTTATTTACGTGTGACCCTTATGTAATGAAAACCACATTTTTATTATTAGCCAGAGTCATCTGATTCATTACGCCATAACATGTAACCATAATTATGTCACTCTTGCCACACTCTAACCACAAACTGCTATCCGAACAACTGCATTCCAATGGTCCACCTCTAGGTCGAACCAGACTATACATGTAGGTCCGATGATCATTTAGCCTACTATTGACACACTGTGGAATCAAATCCTGGTTCGAGGTTATATTTTGTCCAGGTTTTAGAAGGAAGCACACCAAGTCTTTCGAGAAAGTGCGGTAGCAATGAAAAGTGAAAACTGCATCTGATATGACGCAGAGCAGAGGACGTTCTACGCAATTTGGTTGAGGCTGTGAGGTCTATTTTACGACGACTTACCCAAAGCCACTTCAATTGCTGTGGTTTTCTCGCTCAAACCGGAATATCTCCGCACAAATCCTGTTAAAGGAGTTAGACGCCGAAGTTGTAAACAAGCTGGTTTGTTTACAAATATGGTCGGCAAACTAGTTTTATTCCTTCGTGCAGGTGGCAGCACCCGTGATCGTTAGACTGGTTCCCGGTCCGATGCAACTCACTCCCGATATTCACGTCAGTACATATCACCGACAATAGGTGGCAGCACGGCAGGCGTCCGTGGATAGAGAACCAGTGAGTGAGTGTTTACAACTTCGGCGTCTAACTCCTTTAAAATCGACATCAGACTTAAGATTGAATTGTGTTTAGTAGGCCCTACGTAGCCTACATCCTGCTCTATGCTACTTCAGCTCACTGTGGATTATTGAATTCTTTTTTAAAAGAATTCAATAATCCACAGTGAGCTGAAGTTAAAACATGTTAAAACATGTTTAATGGACAATTGTCAGACAAGAACTGAGTCGGTTGATACATGTACTAAAATAGGAACAAAAATAGTCTCGAAAAGTAAGTTGATTCCCACGGTGATTGAATCGAGGGTTTCCCAATCGGCCGGCCTGCTATGATTCGATTTAGGTTACGATTTTCTACTGTCACAGTGTAGCCGAACAACAGATAAGCTTAGTTGTTGGCTCAGTGTTGTAAGCGTGCACGCTACGGCCCGTATTTTAGAATGCTCCTCAATGTAAAGTAGTTCCTCAAGGCTATTCTCAACAGGAGAACAATAGCCTTGAGGAACTCCTTTACGTTGAAGAGCATTCTAAAATACGGGCCGACATGTACATGTATTTGTATTCAGAATAGGACCGTTTAGACGACAGGCAAAAATCCACATGCGATCCGATCGAATCCGATTGTGGTTCAAAACTGTTGCGTGTAAACGTTACCCAATGCGGTCTAATGTGGATTTTGGACTGCATTGGACCACATACGACCACATTCACATCTCGTCTAAACGCAAATGAGGCCTGATGCGGGTCGATCGGATCCAATCGGATCGAATCTGAATGTGTTTTTGGCTTGTCGTCTAAACGACCCTATTATCTCGCCAACAGTGAATTCGATCGCGTTCCTTTCAAGGCAACTCTGAATATCCCTTGTTGGCGATAACTCATTATGGACCACGTTTCAGAGGGACATATCATTACCGGTATCATGTTACCCAGTTCTGGTCCTTGAACTCATGAGAGAAACACAGGAATGTATAGGCCTACAATCCAACGTTCCACTTATATCTTCTATTGATACTTATTTTCAACAGTATAACATGTACATGCGTCTGCACCAGTACCTTTTTTTCTCCATTTTAGCTCATATTTCGTCGTGTTCTCAATATGTGCGGCGTTGTCGGGATATTTCCTGACTGCCATGTTTCAGTTGACCGGGCCATAGCTGTACGATTCCCATTGATGGCGCAGAGGTACTGTACGCCTGGTCGAGCCAAGATGGTTGTCATCGTAGGGACGGTTTTACTAACCGCAGTTAACTGTTATCTTGCATATGCCTGGCACTATGTTGAAGACACCTCTACAGGTAATGTACGAGCTATACTGTATCCGATGTGCTTAGTGGCCGCGGCCGGGAAGATCGCCGTGCCTGGATTTTCTAATAACACACGTTCCCGGCAAGTTATAAAATACAATCTAACAAAAGGCCCCGTAGTAGTGAATGATATGCAATCCTACAAGGGTCATGTTCGACAACTACCTTTGGATGGGGATCACGTTTCATTTATGGGAAAAACAACATGGGACGTCTGACCAATGTGGTATGTAAAGTTAGGCTCCAAGGACATTAATTTTGGTACGCCTATGCGCTCTACTTGGTGGCCGGGAACGTGTGTAATTAGAAAATCAAGGCACGACGATCTTCCTGGCCGCGGCCACTAAACACATCGGATACAGTATGATGCGCATGTAGGCTACATTCCTCGGGCGGGTTCCGTTCAGGATCGATTGAACACTTTTACACGGTGCGGGTTCGGTAACCGCCCTCGATCAGATCGATGTCGGTATCGTTGAATGCGTGCCGCAAGGTTTCGCATATCAATCTCCTACGGCTGGAGGCAGGAAATCTATGTAAACAATATGTATATAGCGCCTTCGACTGTCGACTTAATTTACAGTTATTGCAAGTACGAAATATCCCGGAAATATCGCTAAAAATCGATAAACTTTCCTTCCAACAGCCTGGACAGTGCTTGAGAATTCTCGCGCGTAATTTCTTGATAGGGAACTGACAAGTACCGCGAGTGACGTCATTCAGGTAGCGTGCTTATCCCGTCCGAGGCTGGTGCAGATTGGTTCGTTTTTACACGAGAGAATAACTGGCCTTCACCGACCTCTACCTACCTACACCGTCCCGAGACTCACGCGGCGAACCGAACTGACCCGAGGAAGCTGGAGGTCAGTTGTTTCGGTTTTAGACCGTGTTTCCACGAGGCGTTTGCGGGCGCGGGTGGAAAAAAATCGATCCAACGTATTTCCCTTTAGCTATTTCACTCGCACCCGCGCCCGCCTCCTAATCCGCGCCCGCAAACGCCCCGTGGAAACACGGTCTTAAGCAAGGTTCATTGGTGCACGAATCCGGTCCGTTTTCAGTCCGTTTGCCCCTACTTTTGCGGATACGACAACGCAAAAGTCAATATGATCGATTTTTTACGGACCTGAGTCGGACAAAATTCGTGTGCCAATGAACCATGCATTACACGGGAAAAATAACCGAACCCTCCTCGATCCAGTCCCGATCCGGAACGCATCCGCACCGTGTAAAAAGGCTTATGTGACGAGGCAAAACGGTTTCTGAACTTGTTTCTGCTGGTTTGATCAACAGGTGTAGAAAACCTTGTGGTGTACATCCCAGACGACCCAACAGGGACGCTAACAGCGACCGGCTTCCAGTTAGCTCATAAGGAACAATTCTACCCTTCACAATAATCATTGTCTGCAACATCATTATTATTATGGAAGTGAGGAAAGCCTCAAGAACACGCTCGAGTCTGAGTCAGATCAAGGGACCCCAGAATGAAGGAAAAGATACGGCGCTTCTGACAAAAATGCTAATAAGTGTCAGTGCCGCGTATCTTTTAACATCAGTGCCATACCGAATGTTCATGTTGAGCCTCCAATTTCCACAGGTCGCCGAACTCTTCGAGAATTTCGTTGTGACATGTAGTTTCATGCTTTACAATATCATTATTCTGACCCTTTACGCAATACATCTGCTTAACTACTGCTTGAACTTTTACATGTATTGTTTGGGCGGAGGGCGAAGGTACAGGAATGACCTGAAGGAGTTGATTTCAATGACAGGCACGTACTGTAGAAAGCAAGTTGATGCATAACTTCACTACAGTTTGTAACTGCGCGTAATTGGTGGACTGTGCTGTCTGTCATTCCCAAAGCGGAGAGCACAAGATGTATAAAAGTGTTAATGATAGGCTGTGACGTGAAACCGGTGGTTAATAGACTTAAATCTCAGCCACAGCTCTTAGTTTTACAAGGGAATCGTTTTTTAAACTTTGTCTTCGCTGGTAGCTTATCAAAATGAACCGCATTTGGTGAGGTGAGAATTTGGTGTGTGTTAGTGTTACAGATCTCTAAACATTCCTCGAGGCACTACGGCACTACTATGACGTAGTTGGGCAATACTCCGCTAACGGTATTTCATTTTAATGGTAACTTTCAACATCGGTTCACAAAAAAGCTAATATCTAGTATAAAGTTAGGTTCCACGTCTATTGAGGAACGACTCTCAACTGCCATGCAATAAAAACTGAAAGAATACCACGCTTATGGTGATGTAAGCAATTGTTATTGCAGTAAAGGAATTAATCCCAGAGTAATTCTGTTACCAGCATTAGAGTCAATTAGGTGTGCTCTTTTGTCTTTTACAATGCATGCAAGATATTCCGAGGGTCTTTCTCAATAAATATGCAATTAGTTTTCTTTCAGACAACCATGTCTTCGTAACTGATCAATCAGGGTGGAATTAGCCTGATTCTCTACTGGAGAATACCCCAGCTGTACACAAAATCCACGGTACGAAATATCTGTTCACTGCGACCGTGAGGCTTTCAGGACACTGATTACTCTTGCATCGACAAGATGTATGAATTGTGTTTACTTACATTCAATTACGGTCGGTTTCTTATGCCCGCTGTACACGATCAAATTTTTCATCCAATTTTCTGAATATGCTCAATATTAAAGGCCTACATATGGGCAAGAATATATAAGTACCAAGAATGTACAACTCCAAATATGTGCCAAAAGTGAGTATACTAATTTGCCTCTGGTGACCATGTAACTGAAGGGATCTTAATTTGTGAAGGAAATTATTGTGTAAGGAAGATCATTACGAACAAAATGACACCTCCCGCAGTTGTATGCACTCAGAAATAACCGAGCTACACAGCAGTTTTGAATGGACCATATTTTCGACAAATTGATATCGTACTTGATCTCTGGGTCGGGCACTCTGACCTAAACAACAAATCCATGGTTTCACCAAAATTAAAAAAAAATTATGCCAGTAATATGCCTGTAACTTTTCATAAGAATATTGACGTTATTCTAAATAATACAATTCAGTCAACAACCCTTAAATCTAAACATTGGTTATTTAATTAGAAGGCCTATACTTACCGTACGCCCTCTAGTATCATAAAAAGTAACTTAATGCCCACCCTTTTGATTGATTACTGAGTTGTACATTCTTGGCACTTATACACTGAAGCCCCAAAAGGCCCGGAATCTGAATTTCCAAAAAAATGGATGAAAAATTTGATCGTGTACAGCGGGCATTAGCCGCAATCTTTCCCTGTGCTAGATATATATCTGGGCCCAAATCCATAAAACCTTGCTAGCTTAGTTGGTTGCTAGTTGTGTACATCGGCCTGTACAAACTGGGCACTTTAGCAGGCAACTAAGCCTAGCAAGGTTTTATGGATTTGGGCCCTGGTTCCCATAATTTCGCATTTGGATGAGACCGACACGGACATAGCCAAGAACGAACGAAGATGACGTTTCAATAAACAGCATATGCAACACTAAAAATAGCATCGTGAATATCACAACGCGAGACAAGTAATCCAAGAGGAAGATATTTTTCACGAAATTTTATCTTGTAATAACACTTCACACAGGATCTTTTTTCTTACTCTTGACTAACGTAAATGGCATTAAAGTGAGCCATAGCGTTCATATCCTCACACTTCCCTCGAACTATATCAATCATACGAATGAGACGGGTGCACTTCGGCTCATACACTGTTTGTAGGGTGACAGCCTGACAGACGTCACATTCACGCCCATATTACCTCTCTGCCTCGCCAGATCAGAGGCAGAGAGGTAAAAAGGTGCTACATGTACGACAACCCAGAAATAATATTTCCATTTTTTATTCCTTCCAATATACATACAGATTATTTAGGGACTGTCGACATTCAATAAAAATCCAGATTACACAGTTAGAAACTTTCCACGTTCTCGCTTTAATGAGGTGATGCCATCAAAACCACTAACACAGCCATCATCACATTAAGGTAACTGATGCAGGCATTGCTCCTGGAATGAGAGGGAGACGGCAAATTATGGCGATTTTCCAGACGATCGTTCTATATTATAATTGACGATGGCACTTTAAGTTCGACCGCTAACTCCTCCCTGGTTTCTGATCAAAATGGCACCATTTTCACAGGGAATGTTGAGAACGACATGGGGGTGGTCCTTAAGTGGGTGCCATTACATTTTTTTACCCCTTAGCGAATAAAATGCATGAAGAAACTTCCAGTGATTTACAATGCCCACTAACCTGGTTTCGCTGGCCACCGTTTAGATGGCGCTGCGTATGCCTTTGCGGACATTTTGAGCATTTTGAAAGAGGTTATTTAAATCAGTGTTGGTGTAAAGGAGTCAAATCAATTTAAATTTCGTACAGGTACTATGCCTTTCCCGGGAACAAGGAATAGAATGTATCAGAACGAAGAAATTGAAACTGGTTGTAGGCACTGTGTTTTTTCTGGTGTAATTGATGAACTGCACTATTTCATTTCATGTCCTTTCTTTCGTCCCATTCGTAATAGATTGTTTCCAAAATTTGTTGATCTACCTCAGGTATTCAACTACGAAATTTTCTACCGAATAATGAATAACTGTTCCCGAGGAAATCTACTTAATATAGTTTCGCTATGTAAAGAAATCCTCAGTAACAGCCATTGAGACAAACCATGTAACCTCTACCACCCCAAATGGGTTTTTTTGAGAGAAATAAACTATGTCTATGTCTATGTCTATGTCTATGACATATATTATCATATTCTTCCTACGGGGAAATACCTCTAGGACAACGAAGTTCGGTCTTACATTGGTAGCTCACTTACTTCTGTCTCATAATCTAGGACAGATTTTAGTCAAGCAAATAATTAGTTAGCGCAAAGCATGTCATTTTTGAGTAACTATTTTCTGCTGACTATACGATTCTCTACCAAAACCTATACCTCGTTCTACTGTCCTGACTGTACCTTGATTGACTAGTCACCTTCAGCCCTCTCACAAATATGGGAGGTGAAGTTTCATCGATGTAGGGAGCGTACAAACGGTCAATTCTTTTGCCTTTGGAGGAACTAAACCTAATCGGGTACGCCTTCGTTGTGTAATACTGCAAAACATCAACAAATTTCATCACAAACTTTCCAAGAACTGATGTTTCTTCCAACTTGGCGTGTCCCCAACGGCCGACATACAGATGAAGAAGTCCGTCCGTTTTGTTCAACCTTATAGAAATTTCCCCGAAGGCAGGATGGCCGTATGTTCCAACATATTGCCTCAGTAGATGTGCACGTGTCGCGTTCTTGACGTCACGTTCCTTTTCCTCCTTTGCATCGTCTTTCTTGTTCTTGTTCATCGCTGGCCTCAGCCAGGGTATAGGAAATTCACAGGCAGATGTGCCGTTCAGCCATGGCTTTAATCCGAGAAGACGATCGGTGATGTATTGATGGATGAGCCTCGGTGCAAGTGTTGCGGTCGGGCCGTTATAGGATGTGAAGATACCAATTTGTTGATCAGGTATCAGCCAGAGATCGGAAATGAAACCGGAGATACCCCCCGCGTGCATCAACAGATGGTAACCTACAGAAAGGAAAACAGGAATAGTTTGTCAAATCTAATGAATCTCTTGTTTTGTTAAAAATCAGAGGTCGTCAATTTCAAATTTGTTTATTGCAAGGCACGAGCTTGGGGTCCATTGTCTGCGGCAATCTGTTCTTCCGGGTCGAATTTTTGCATTTTCAAAATCAATAAGGAGGTTTAGAAATCATACGATAAACGTAAACTTTACGAAAACATTATTTTTCATACTACACATTAATCAGATTTTATATTGCATTAGCGGTACAAAAATAACGTTGTCGTTTACGTTTACCGTTTGATTTTTAAACCTCCCTAGTATTATTCTACGCTCACGTTAAAAACTTTAAGCTCCAAGGAGACTACATGTATGCACTCCTACACGCTGTGTATGTGTAACATCCAAGTGTTTATTACGTCTGTTTATTACGAAGGCCTACTGGTCTGTAGACCAGGGGCCGTATTCATAAAACTACTTAAGTCTAAGTGTGATACTTATCTTTTGTGTTGAACAAAGGATAAGTATCACACTTAGACTTAAGTAGTCCAGACCCATATTCATAAAACTACTTAAGTTTATAGTAGTGTAGACTAGGCTTAAAGCTGACAGGTCAGATATACTCTCCGACTTGTATGCAAAAAATTTTACGCTCAACTTCGGCAGACCACGAGGCTGCCGAAGTCGAGCGTTCGGTAATGTTCGTAATGTGCACTAAGCTTCCTACCTTGGAACACCCATTACACCCTGCGCATTCCAACTACGTCATCATTCACTCGTCTGGTAACCGGAAGTGAAGGATCGAGAGCTCTGCATGGGGACAGAGGTAGGCTCCAAATATACAGTGTACGTATCCAAAAAATCGCATGGAATCTGCGTCAAAAATGCAGAAAGTCCAAACTAAAACGAATTCCGACTGCCAGTGGTAGGGCCTACGTAACATGGCAATTCGAGAACACCTGCAAATAGGCGATTTGTCCTCAAAATAAATATCAGCTCCGCTCTTGATATTAGCGGGTCCAACCACGCCCGCTCCAACGCCTCTACACTGGAGGTGTTCGCCATGAATTCATGCATGTAGGCCTATGTACTGATCGGCCTCGCCCAAAGTTGTAATCGCGTGACACAGTGGAGAACCGAAAGGGGAATTAGGAGTTCTGTTATTCAAAGGAGATAGGCCTGTAAACCACATTGCCAAGCCATTCATTCAATGACAATGGACTAACAATAGGCCTGAATAATAGCTCTAGTAGGCCTTTGGGCAACCGAACTCCTTACGTTCCCCATGTTAGGTAACAAACTGCTAGGCCCAGGTGTATGTGGCATTGCGTATGCACGGCCATGGCGACCTGCACAAGCAGACGTCTCTTCATACGCCAAACTGTGTGGTGACTGCTTATTTTTGTAAAGCATCCGCGATCATTGATAACTAATCGGATGTTTTGTTTATTCAATGTGTTTGGATTCGATGCGATATGCTATTCTTACTATGGCGGTAATTATCTCTAATTCCCGTGAAATTGTCCTTCGTCCATTTTGATGTTTCGAGTGTTGGATCATCAGAGAGCCCTCGATCCTTCACTTCCGGTTATCAGGCGAGTGAATGATGACGTAGTTGGAATGCGCAGGGTGTAATGGGTGTTTCAAGGTAGGAAGCTTAGTCCACATTACGAACATTACCGAACGCTCGACTTCGGCAGCCTCGTGGTCTGCCGAAGTTGAGCGTAAAAATTTTTGCATACAAGTCGGAGAGTATATCTGACCTGTCAGCTTTAAGGCTAAGAATCCATTCACGCGATTTTCTTGCCGCAGATGCTCGAAAGCATTGTTTGTTTCCGCCGCGTTGGTCGTGGACAAAGGATGCGACATCGCGCGGCACGAAAATCGCGTGAATGGATTCTTAGCCTAAGTGTGACACTTATCCTTTGTTCAACACAAAAGATAAGTATCACACATTGACTTAAGTATGTTTATGAATATGGATGATGGACCCAGTAGATTATTCGATACTTTGGCTTTTCATTATACAAGATCGTTTTCTGTCCTCGCTACACTGTAAAACATACCCCTGACCAGCGTGTGAAAGGCTCTGTTAAAGATAATGTATCACGGGTATTTTCGCGGGCCACGAAATTCATTGCTTATTTACATTTTGTTTGTTTATGTCCAGGCTTTCTTTGTCTTATGAGTAAATTGTTGGTGGCATGCCCCTCTAGAAATCCTGTTGATTCCAAAAGTATTCATTTTGGTGGGTTGGCATATCCCAAAAGTCCAAAATAACATAATGTAAACATCCATGTTTACAAACATTGAATATAAACAATGAAGTCGTGATATATTATCTTGAAGAACACCGAAGTCGTGTATTAGCCACTTCACTTGATCTGATCTCTGTAATCAGGCAGTATTTTTATCATTTCAAATGGTTTTCGATACTTGCCTCTGTATGTAGAGATCATCCACCCAAAAGCATAAGCATATGCATTGAACGATGCAGGAAAGAGGGGTGGTTTCAACACATTCAGTATAAATATCGGTGGCATGGGCATCTGCGGCGCGTGTATTTCGTTGAAAATCTCCTCATTCAATAATTGCTTGCCACATGGCATTTTACCATTGTTGAGTTCAAATCGCAAGTATTTTGCCATGTCCACGGAGTTGGTACAGATTGAACCAGCCGGTCCGAGTGGGTATACCATGCTGTAAAAAGGCATCGAAACAGAAAGGGGCTGGGAGGATAAGAGACCAACTTACGGTTCGTGCACTTTGAGCAAACAGTAAGAGATATTTCTTTGATGTTCAGTGATGTTTGGCCCCTTTTTGGGTGGGGAAACCTCTTAAAACCAGGAAACAATAGGTTGCTGTGGTTGTTGCTAGGTGTTACATAACAACTGCATCTCAAAGTTTGTCATCATTGATGATGTTTTGGGCCAAGGTATATGTGTGCTAAGTTTCAAAAAAGTATCTCTTACGGTTTGCTCAAAATGCAGGATCCGCAATTTCTAGCGGTGCGATGCGGCAACCATTGTTTGTTTCCGCCGCGTTGGTCATGGACAAAAGATGCGGCATCGCGCCGCTTGAAAATCGCGTGAATGGATTCTTAGCCTAAAGCTAGGCGCACATGTGCGGCAAATCTCGATGCGGTAGGGGAGTTTCTAAAGTTGACTAACCCAACGCTGTCGACTGGTCATTTATCCTGGTCAGTCAACTTTAAAAACACCCCTGCCGC
>NMRB01001599.1:115832-131429 GCA_002633025.1 Notospermus geniculatus | reverse complement strand
TCGCTGAATAATCAAAAAGGGCTGTCAGATTGTTTGTGCATTGATCTACTAGGCCTAGCTACTGTTTACCTGTTACGTAATACATGTCAGCTATTGAAATGTGCGGGTTCACCAAGGCCATTAACACTTTCCTCAAATGCGACATCCGCCGGGTTTTCCTAAGACCGCACACAATTATATGAGAAACATCGACAATTAAACATTCATATAGGCCCACCTGTTCAATTTTTGGGGAAGCTCAACTAGTTTCTTGTCTGGCGTCAACGCAAAGGCTTTCGCGACATTCGGTCCCTCTCCAAGATCCCGCACAAAGGTTGATGAATACATTTCTAAGTTGTTGAAAATCTCATCTTGTACCAGTTCCTCCCACGTCCTTCCCGTGATTCTCTCTGCCACATAGCCAGCCAACATGTACATGTGGTTGTTGTACAAGAACTTAGTATTGGGAGGATGAGTTGCATTCATGTACTGAAGACGCCTGAACAGAGACAAGGAAATATAGAATATACATACTTCTACAGCGTTGTGGAGTTTGATTTGTTTCTTCATTCCGTCCTTACCATTGTTTACAATAGGGCCTACATGTACTTACCAGGGCTAATAATGCTCATGCTTCAGCCCTGGTCATATTCTACTTTGTATATTCGGGTGTTATGAATAAACAATTACAATTACCGCTCGATATTCTATACTTTGCAACGCTAACACTGTATACCTGCCGTGCAAGTTCAAATTGTTGATAAGTTTCACAGGTTGTACTCAGTGAGGCTTACGTGTTGGTCGACAGATTAGGGAGGTTCAGAAATCAAACGATAAACGTAAACTCCACGAAAACGTTATTTTTCATACTACACATATTAACAAGATTTTACATGTATATTGCATTTTCGGTACAAAAATAACGTTGTCGTTAATGTTAACGTGTACGTTTATCGTTTGCTTTCAAAAGCTCCCTATTTATGACGCGGGTCTTCATTCTAATTTTCTCTGAAAACTCCAAACACCGTTCACCGTGTACCTAGGGCGGGCGTTCCCTATAATCATTTATAAACTTGATTACTAATTGGGTATTCGACTACAAGAGCCTAGAAGGCTTAATCAATCTTCAAACTACGAGTTTGAAACCCAAGTCATATCTCCAAGCTCTAATTCCGATTGGATTTCAGGATCTAAACTTAACTCCGACATGCATCAGTGTCGCAACCATTTATCAAGTTTAGCGATGAAGCTTAGGATTTCGTGCCCCAGAGTTCCAGTTAGTGGAGTCAATTTCAATGAAAATTCCCTCGACGCGGCGTCGTCCCCCAAAACGCTGATTCTTCTGGACGCGGTCATTTCCCTATGGCGAAATGTCTGAGGTTCAACCTTGAAGACTGAAGTCTGGGGGTTCAAGCTTGAGAAAAAAAATACTTTATGAGCCTTTCGGACTTACTTACATTTAGATACATGCAATCCAAGATTTTTTTCGGCGCATTTTCTTATAAAAACTTTACATTTTTGTTGAAGCACTCCGCGTTAAAGCCCCACTGTATTGAATGTGAAAACGCAAATCATCGCCGCGATTCTCGCACGACGTCACGACGTCAGCGTAGTGTAAAATGTACTACGCTCTGTCAGAATACATTGGAGCTCTCCCTGCAGTTTTTTCCAATGCGTGCTGAAAACTAGGCCTTGATTCTGTGAAGTGCGTATCAGGCAAGCATTTTGGGGACCTTCACGAGGCTATGGGACCTCTATGTGCACTCTCCTAACTTTTTGAAAATATCGTAAAATTCAATACTGTGGGGTTTTAAGAACAGTATTGAGAGTACGACATACTTACCAAGCGAGAGTTTCCCTCTCTACAGTGTACCCTGTTGTGTAGGCGCCCTCGTAATCGGGAACACCTGTCTTGTGAGCCAGGATGTCCCTCACGGTGATGTACTTGGTTCGGTACTCATCGCTAAGCTTGAATCCATCACCAATGATCTCACTGACTGGCGTATCCCAGTTCCATCTGAATAAAATATACAACACTCAACCACGTTCATGACGTTGAGGCTCGGGGAGCGTCTCGGCTGTCACAGAGCGAGGAGCGTCAGGAGCGTTTTCCTGGAATGTCGCCAAGTTTTTACATGTATATTTTCATATTAAATTCTTTAATAGCATCCCCCGCCTTTGTGTTCTTTATGTAAACAAACACAACAGTTCCATCTCAATAAAATATACAAATACAACATAGTTGCCATGTCTGTAATTTTATGAATTGTCTAAATTTGGACATTTCTTGGAGTCCTATTCATCGAGAATCGGTGTCCTGGCCATGCACAAACTAAAGTCGGCAAATTTCTTTTGCATGGATATTTGCACCAGGTGTTTTCATCAAGAACCTTGCTATGGAAATGGACAGGTCAATACATGTATCTGTCTAAAATAATCAAATCCAGGGTCAGTTGACACCTCTGCCTTGGAAAAGAGCGAAATTTCATGATAACGAAAAAGTTGGTATGTTGTGGTATGTGTACGAATGCCTGCCAATGGGGCTGAAAGTGTAAATGTCGTCCTGGGTATATACAAAGATTGCCCAGGATCTCAATCTTCACTAAAACAATACCCTGGGTGTAGTTTCGGTAGCCGAACATCACCCAGCATCCGCTATCAGTGCTTAGAACGAGTCCTATTCAGAATAATCCCGTGGAATCTTGCGGTCTCGCGCCGCGGTACTTGTTGAGTGTAGCTGTTCATGACATTCTTCAGGCGGTCATGTGACCACGGGCGAGGGCGAGACAACCTCGAATCCAGGTGTCATACTACGATGCTGGGTGATGTTTGGCTACCGAAACTACACCCAGGGTATTGTTTTTAAGTGAAGATTGAGATCCTGGGTAATCTTTGTATATACCCAGGACGACATTTACCCTTTCAGCGCCAATGGGCTATCCAGTACCCAGATCTACCTCATCCGAGGATATCTCTGGCAAGGGCTACGACTTGGCCAAAACTTCTGTTCAATCGCTGGCACCGTGCCAAAATGTTTGTTTCACACAATATTTCGTTCTTCGATGACTGAAAAATATCATATATGCCTGAAAAGCCATATAATTCTCCCCAAACACGAAGTTGTTTGAGTATTAGAGCAATTTCAAACGAATAGTTTAGTTGGGAACATCATGCCGCGGATGCCAGACTCGGTGTGATTTGCCTCAAAATTAGTATATCGCGCATGCGCAGTATTCCTGAAGTCGTCAGCCCTTTCCAGTGGTGTTGTAGGAACGTAAACCCACTGGAGTTTGGCCAGTGGGGAGTGTTGGCTGTTTATACCTTGCGGACAAAAATATAACCGCACCAAGAAACACACATATAGGCTAAAGCCCGGGACATGAATCTTACGAATAATTTTATAATTTTCTTACTAAGTATCTTACCTATTTCTTAGTAAGATCTTAGTAAGAACTCTAAGTATATTTTCCAGTTAAAATTCTTACGAGAAAAATCTTAGTAACATTTTTCTTGTAAGGATCTTACAAGAAACAATAGGGAGTTTGAGATCAGCAACTTATCACGGATCCTTATACGTATACGTAAATGTGCGCAAAATTTGTCCTCGTTGTATAGAAATCTATGAACGTATAAGGATCAGTGATAAGTAATAATAATAATAATGTTAGTTCTTATATAGCGCATTTCCAGTTGACCTGCTCAATGCGCTTTACATTATTACCCCCAGCTATAGGTCTGTTCATTCCTATTAACTTTCTCCACTCCCCGGGGAGTATTACAGTCCCGGCAGCTGATTTCAGCGCTCTTGGACTAACATTCACATAGACCATCACTACCAGCCAGGTACCCCTTTTACACGTGGGTGGGTTGAAGCAAGTGAGGCAAAGTGACTTGCTCAAGGTCACAAGCGAGCGTGTTTTTTTCTTGGTCAGGACTGGGAATCGAACCCGGGACTTTCTGATCTCAAACGCCCTAGTATCAAATATTTTTCTTAGTAAGATATTAGTAAGAAAATCTTACTAAGACTTAAGGGTTATGTAAAGTGACTCGAAATCGCGAGTTTTTGAAGCAAAAGATCAGACTAACTGCGCACTAAATGTAGAAAATAAGGCTCGGGGCACCTCCTTATGATGGCTCCGTAGGGCCACCGAGCCTTGTTTTCTAAATTTAGTGTGCAGTTAGCCAGATTTTTTGCGTAAAAAATCGAGATTTCGAGTCACTTTGCATAGCCCTTAACTTTTCTTACTAAGAAAAAGATAAACGAAGTGGCTATTTATCAAGCCCGGCTCGCTGAACAGTACGCGAAATTGGGCTTAAACGTCGAGTTGGCCGTATTTCCGGAACCAGGTGGCAAATACTCTACCCTTGTCTTCAGTGTGTTGATTGGCACATTGCAAAGATGTTGGGCTTATACCCCTGAGGTCGAGGGTTCGATTCCCGTGTGGTCATAATGTTTTTTCATTTTTTTGTTTTACTTTTCTTAGAAAATTATGTTGACTTTTTCCAAATTGCTACAACTGGTTAATTATTTTGTCCCTAGTGGTGACACTGATAAAATCATCTACAGAATCGTTGCATCATCCTCGGCACACCCTGGTGTTCGGACTCGCCGGCAGATTCTGACCCACAAACCACAGCGGATTAATCTTCAGACTGACGAAAACCGAGAGTCTGAAGCTAGGCATGCGACCACAGTGTCTAAGATTTGGGTCATCACGCAGAAACGGGGGTTGAAAAAAGGATAAATTGGCTTCGGAGACCCCCATGTTGCGAGCAATGAAACACCATCACACTGCCGACTTCCCAACTAAACAAACTGAAGCCTATGGGCGGTTATGTCCGCAAAAATTCAGTGTACAGAAGATTTATTTGTAAGTCTGAAACGCGTTCCTATGCCTAAAACGGTAATTCTATAACGTGAAACGAGTATGTGTGACTCGCGAGATTTCTCTGTACCTGGTAACAGATAATTGTTTCTGCAAGATTAAATACACAGAACAAAACGCGTATGTATAACCAGAGCGGTTTCTCCACTTGCGTCGGATGTTATCGCTGTCGCGTGTAAGTCGGGTCGGATAAGTGCTGTCGGATAACTGCTAACGCGTAATGGTAACAGATAATTCTTCCTGAGAGTTTAAACAGACAGAACAAAACGCGTGTATAACCAGTGCGAGTCCTGTAAATTTGCATCGGATGTTATCGCTGTCGCGTGCAAGTCGTGTCGAATAAGTGCTGTCGGATAACTGCTGACGCGTAAGGTTCAACACTCCGCCAAAAGGCGGCGCTCGNCACCAAGACCAACATTAGCGGCAGCAAGCCGTCGCCCAGCCATGCCAGCGGCAGGAGGGGCCAGGATCAGAAAGACTAGGCCTACCGGTGGTAGCTGCATTAGAACCACCACCAGCAGTGCCTGATGCCGTAGACAACAGATATACTACCCCCTGGAGCATCTTGTCGCCTGTTGAAGGTACGCTGGTTATTGCAATTTGAAAAGTTGAAAGTGAACATATAATTTCTACACCACGAGCGTAAAAAAAGTGTAAAATATAACTTGTACATCACGAGCGCCGCCTTTTGGCGGAGTGTTGAACCTTACGCGTCAGCAGTTATCCGACAGCACTTATCCGACACGACTTACACGCGACAGCGATAACATCCGACGCAAGTTTACAGAACCCGCTCTGGTTATACACGCGTTTTGTTCTGTCTGTTTAAACTCTCAGGAAGAATTATCTGTTACCTTTACGCGTTAGCAGTTATCCGACAGCACTTATCCGACCCGACTTACACGCGACAGCGATAACATCCGACGCAAAGTAGAGAAACCGCTCTGGTTATACATACGCGTTTTGTTCTGTGTATTTAATCTTGCAGAAACAATTATCTGTTTACCAGGTACAGAGAAATCTCGCGAGTCACACATACTCGTTTCACGTTATAGAATTACCGTTTTACGCATAAAAATGCGTTTCAGACTTACAAAAAAATCTTCTGTACACTGAATTTTTGCGGACATAACCGCCCATAGAAGCCATTGCATATTCATGGGGAGGCCTGTCTTTATTACCAGCTCGACGAACAATGCCGATTTTGAAGCTTGCTTGTCAAGCTAGCTCGATAAATAACACTGAATCCACGTACTCCTCATCGAGCGGCTTGACAAATAAGACCGAAAGTAGTGCTTATTCATCGAGCGGCTCGATAAATAAACCCGGTCAAAGATAAAATACTTACCAAGAAACTTACAAGATTGCTGATTAAGATTCATACCCTGGGAGGCGCCTATCCATTCCACGGGGCCTCGCGGAACTGGCTTAAGGTGAAGGGATACCTAACAGATCAGCACAGGCCTAGTGGCGGTCTCAGAACTAAACTATTGTGCGGCAGCTCATTATAGCACCCCATCACCTGATCTCGGTTCACTGCCCATTACTACAACCCATTCCTAAACTCGAGCCAAGAATGTTTAGGAGTTGTTGGCCGATCGATCGAGGCATGTGAAATCGATTGCAGACAAATAAAAAATGCGTGACGAGTGGTAAACTTTGAAACGGACTCTACTAACCAGGCGGGAAAGGACTTAATTTGAATAACAATCATCCATTGATGACTGAGCCGCAATCACCCGCTTTTCCTGCGATTTTCGGTTTTGTTTTGCACTTAATTGGTTGGTGATTTACATGAAGTATCGGTTTTACCTGATAGTAAACTTACATGTAGTTCCCCAGGTGCCTATAGAGAGATTTTGGTGATATCCGAGTGAAATCTTCCCGTGAGCCAAAAAATGTGAATCAGGGCATTTTTAGACCTTAATTAGTTTATAACGGGTAACTGAAACAATTTTTTGGAGAAAACTCTCTATAGGCACCTGCAGACTACCTGTCTTTAGGTAATGGTATAATCCGTAACCGCGTAGTCGGTACCCACGAGTCAGAATTTCGTCCCGAAAATGAAATTTTAGGGTCTAATTAAAAGTTAATTAATGCCATTACTAACCCAAAATCACATTTTTTTTATCAGAATGTACGGAGGAGGGTCTATACTTAAATAATAAACTTGATTAAATAGATTACGTTTGGTCATAGAAAAGATATCGAGTTTTCAATGTTGTGCGTGCATTATTTTTTCCTTAGGTATCCCTTCACCTTAAAGCTGACGTGAACGAACAAAACGACGAGCAAGAGAATTGCAAACGCCCAGCAAACTCCTCAAACGTCGGCTCAGAACATGATAGACCCCACGACGCCAGGAGGGCGCCACTTTATTTGCATTCAGGCAACAGAGCTGTCAACATATCCGGATATGCCTCTTACACTACTCAAAGAAAAAAAATTGTAATCATTTAGACGGGATTCGAACCGTCGACCTTCTCATTTGTAATCCACCATTCTACCCACTCGACCAACGAGCCAGCTGGCAGAAACATGATTTGTGTTCGTCATCGACGTAGGCCTTCGATTTACATAAATAATACTACGAATAAGACAAAACATGCAAAGGAAGGGCCGGCAGTCAAAGGTAGAATCAATTCCTCATGTCCAAACTCATGAGGCTCCACCCCAATCCGCTGGTTGGCTCAACTGATAAATAGCAGTGAGGTAAGGCGTTGTCAGTGGACGAAAGTTGGGTGATTGAAAAGGTGCAAAAGCCTTGTGTCACTCGTACACAATACGCCAGATTGAGCCTATGAATAATGATTGATGTGGGCTTGGCCAGCGTCGAGTCATCGTCGAGTTCAGATGAAAACCGACAGCTTTTTTGGTAGGCAATGGATACATTTGGCAATGGCATCATTGCGGAGTTATGCTCACAACAAAGTTGAAGTTGCTGTCGCGCGGATAACAGAAGTAATGCTTGATTGAAATAAAAACCTCCTTATTGGGACCAGGCCACTGAGAATGTATAATGTCGGTTGGTTTAAAAGATTCTTGTCAAGAAACGTTTGTGGGCCTGGTAGAAAAATGCTTTTGTTTTACCCTTCGAAGACAACGCCGTTTGTGGCACGCCTGGATGTCCGTAACCATGGTAACACTACCACCAGCACCACCGAGAGATTTTAGGAAATATTTAACAATTTCTTCGCATTCTTATACAGAGTCCTGGCTAATTTATGGACGCTTCAAAGATGGCTGCGCCCATGGCTGGTTTTGTACACACTACATGTTTCGGTGTGTGATGAGTACACAAAGACAGTGAGGCCGGGCCAAAACTGAACCCTGTACTGGTCGCCTACACACTTTTACATGCACCATTCATTACTACATTCCACCTAACACCCTTTTACCTGACTTTATGTAATTTGCCATTCAAAACAACGTGTCACAGTTTCAATCCCCAGGTATTATCAACTGGGCCTGACTTTGCTTCACAAAAAAATGTTTCTAGAATCCAAACTACTGAACCGAATTGGACAATCTTGGTTTCATTTTGCGCCTAAGAAAATTCCCCATCCATACGTACCAATGATATTGGTGCAGGTTTAGAAGAAGTATGTGGTTGCGTTTTTTCTGGGCCACCCTGTATAAAGGATACAGACGAGGGACGAAGACGTTTGAAAATGGACGATTTACCTCTTGCTATCTTGCAGTGCCTTCCCCAGAACAGTCGTGGTGAAGCTCTTAGAGATGCTGCCGATACAGAAAAGCGTTGTCTCGTCAACTTTGGCGTTGGAACGAAAGTCCGGTACACCGTAACCGCGTAGCATGCTTTTACCGCCCTGAACAACAGCGGTGGTCAACCCTGGGATATTGTTACACTTCATGACTTCCTTAATGAAGTTGTCAATGTCATATTCCACCATACTTGGGAACTGTTGTCCGGAGTGAACAACGATTACCAATAAGAGAAGAACTGCCCCAGTCCCCCAGGCCCTCTTGAATCTTATCGCTGTATCCATTTCCTTGGTGATCCCTAATCTAGCGTTGAGAGACCCGTTGCAAATTTTATGACATGGCAGTCATGCGCTCATCTGGCATTCAGAGTACAGCACTTCAAGCGACTGTACCATCGATTAAATAGACCTGCCGTCACCAAATTGTGATTGGTGATTTCTTAGGTTAATTGGCCAGTTTAACATAATTATCTTGTCTGGGTATGACATGCCTGTATCAAAATAAACACAATGCCGCAATTCTGATATATTGATACTTAAAGCTGGTCGACCATTACATTTGGAGACTTACTTTAACATTTTCCCATCCAATTGAGACTACATACCGGTATATTCTACATTACTTTCAGTTTAATTTCCAGGTAGACCGTCTCAACTTTGCGGGTTTCAAGTTGGCAATAGAGGCTATGCACTGACGTCATCAAATGACGTCATCAATGGGTATGCCGCCACGTGTTGGATGGAAAATGGACCGAGCAGACCGTCAGATGCGTTGCGTCAGAATGTCAGAACGTTCCATGCAACTTGGCGTCACATCGCACGCGGGCTGATGACGTCACGTGCATAGCCTCTGTAAATACCGTATGTACTCATCTATAAGATCATAAGCCGGACAATACCGCAGTTGCAGTACCGCCTCTATGGGAAGATTTAAAACAGCCGTACACAATGGCATGCCTTTCGCAGCGATAAAAGGGTTTTGATATGTTTTGATTGCGCGACCATTTCCTCACGTTGCGTGATTGTGGGCATTTCCTGGGACCGTCCCGCATGGGTCTAGCGGAAGAAACTGACAACAGTTCCAGTCAATCGTCATGAATTATAGCCATGACTCTAAAAGCGGACTCTTTCATAATAAATCGCCGAAGCGAGAATTCGGGCAGTGTCTCCGCTATGTGCGGTATAGGATCTTATAGGTGAGAACATACAGTATAGCGCCATTTAGACGAGAAGCCAAAAAACACATTCAGATTGGATCCGATTGGATCCGATCGACCCGTATCGGGTCTCATTTGCGTTTAGACGCGAGATTTGAATGTGGTCCAATGCGGTCCAAAATCCACATTGGACCGCATTGGGCAGCGTTTACACGCAACAATTTTGAACCACAATCGGATTCGATCGGATCGCATGTGGATTTTTGCCAGTCGTCTAAACGGTCCTTATGTTGGTTTAATTTGTGGACACGGCACACCAATTTATTTCTACAGAATAAATCAATGGTATACACGTAAACGCTACCAGATCATTTGCGAACTTTCCTGCAGTGATATGTATTGACAACGCTCGATCGGACGTGTAAGTTAGTTACTTTGTGGCAGCTACGATGGGAAATGTAGTAGGCATATACTGTATGTACTCACCTGTAAGATCCTAAACCGGGTGGTAGAGCGCTTGCCTATACTGATCGTAGGGTTGCTGGTTCGAATCCCACTCTTGACACAAGTTTCTCCATTCCTCACATTTCGTTCTTTATACATTGTACATGTATGTCTCACCATGAACACATGCATCTAGAACCTGACGAACAAACAGTAGAAGTTCATCACCCAGAGTGAGGGAACTGGGCAAGGGGCTGTGTTGTGTGTTGGCTGTGTTTTGGGGGTCGCTGGGCTGTTTCCCTGGCTTCAGCGGACACGTTGATGTCACTGAAGCCAGGGAAACAGTTATTAGTCTAGGTCATTATTGTTTTTATGGGTAAAATCAGGTACTACTATTGTTACGGCAGTTTGTGATACATTTGACATCAGGATTAGGGTTAGGACCAGGCCCAGAGTGGAAATACTGACTGCCGTACCCCTAAGAACAGCCGTAATTCTTGGCTATCCTCCTGTGCCTTAATTGAATGATTTATTTCGCATTAGCAATTGCAACATCTCGAAAAAATAACTTAATGAGGAGAAAAAGAACAAAATACAAAAGATGATAAAAGAATAAGAAAAGACAAAAAAGAAAAAAGCAGCGGACGGGATTCGAACCCGGTGTAACGTTTTTCAGTGTGGCCGTTTTTCTGTGTGATTCTCATTGTTCGGAACACACTGGGAAACGAACTCGCTGTTTCTCTGTGTGTCGCCCATTGTCCAGTTGCCGCTTATTCCGTCAATCTATTGTATTGTCACACCGGCGCACGGGCCTCACTGAAAAACGTTACACCGGCGCCCTGGTGAATTGCGAAGCAACGATCATTTCACCATGAACCAACCAGACGTGCAACGCCACTCTGAAACAGACCCGAGCCTGGACGTTATGACGTCGTTCGGACTCTGATATATTTGGCTGACATGTTGATGACGTCATTGACGCAACAATGTCCTGCTGGCAGTCATCGCTGTGCCAGTGCTCGGTCGCTCCGTATTTTTGTAATGCCCCGTGTATTACTACGAATCATTCGAACTACTTTGCGTCCTTGGCAACAGAACAACGAAGCATCTTGCACATCAGGAGCACGAGAAGGAAGCGATCAGCATCAGAAAGTGTTGCAAAACGTAAGCAAATCGCCATTAAATCTATTCCTTTGACTTTCCTCGGCACCCGTTTTGTTGGTCATGCGGGCGTCATGGTCGATGGATTAGGTTGTTTACACAGTCTCCATGGTTTTGCCTCACAACATGGCGAGCAACTACGCCCAGAAAGCGTAGTTCTCAAGCTTGTTTTTCGGCCTCTTGTGTTTTAATGCAGCTTATATTCCCAATATGTAACTCCCACAGCAATTCACCCTTAATTATCGGACCTCATCATTACATTAATGATATCAAATTGTACATATTTATATGAGAATGGTCAATCCAAGATGTCAGCCAAATGTTCCAGAGATTTCATTCATCAAAATTCAAGTCTCGAATGAAATCTCGCGGGACCAGATTGGTGCAACGCCACCAAGACGTGCAACAGCAGTGACGTGCGCTACACTTCAACGGCAACGCGCGGTAGCGTTGCTATGATGCGACGCACACTGGCGTTGCTGTCATGTGGTTTGAGTAAATCTGTGACGTCATTGTGACGTCATCAAATCATAAGTTTGAAATTAAATCGAAATTTACAAACAAACTGCTGAGCGAAGTGACTAATTGCGCCATCGATATATCATTTCCAGTCCTCCTTAACTTTCATGCTAAGTTTGAGCGCTTAACAATGCCGTATTGTGTGTTTTTGGCACGCTGTTTGCCAGAAGCCGAATTTCTGACATGAGGAGAAATTCAGAGTCGGACCGCCTGTGACGTCAGCAGCTTCGCTATCTGGCCACTGCGCGGCGTTCCGGGTCCTTTGCGTCCAGGAGCAGTCAGCTGCGCTTATTGCCAAAAGATGGCAGCAAAGTTCTAGCGGACTAATAGAAAAGAACATTCTCTTGATTGGTGCTCATTCAGCCATGAATGGGTTCGTAGGCATTGAATAGGAGCTGTCAGTCAGTTTTACCAAAAGTTCATGAATTCGTGAATTTTTGGTTTTACCAGTATGAATCACTACGGTCCAATGCAATGTCTAGCGGACTCATTTGTGATTGATTGAATTGGGCACTAAGGCCGTGAAGGCTAGGAGCACATAACGGCAAATCTCAATACTGGAGGGGTGTTTTTAAAGTCGACTGACCATGCTAAATGACGAGCAGCGTTGGGTCAGTCAACTTTAAAAACATCCCTACCGCATTGAGATTTGCCGTCTATGTGCGCTACCTTATTAGGAAAAACCTTCACATGATATTTGTCCGCTAGGACTTTGTGCCTTCTTTTGGCGATAAGTGCGTCTGACTGCTTCTATTGGACCGTAGTGGCACCTATTGGTCAACTGATTGACAGCTCTTATTAAGTGTCTTATTATTTCGAGACAAATAGGAGCACTCAGCCGCGCGTATTGCCAAAAGATGGCAGCAAAGTTCTAGCGGACCAACACATACGGAAATCTACGTGATTGGTGCTCGATCAAGAATGAATGGGCCCGTTATATACATTGAATTGGGCCTATTGGTCAACTCCTAACAGCTCCTCCTATTGCCATGAAGGGACATTCGTCATGTTCGTCGAGGAATGGCGTGGAATCAACTTGCCTGCTCCAAGTCTGTGTAGCGATTGTGATTGGCATTATCGGACTTTGACAGCAGTTTCATGGTGTCGCTCGCCTCAAGGTCATCTACAATAGTTGACATGGTGGCCACTCAATCTAAAATCAGGAAAAAGTTTATGTCAGAGCAAAATATTTATTTATATATTTTTGGGGAGAGTGAGACAGAGAACAAAATGATTGGCCCTCTGCCGCAATCTACATATTTAGAGGCGGCGAGCAGATGTGTAGACGGATGATGCCTGTAAGCTGACATGTACATTTTCAATAAACGCTAGGGACCCCAGCGGCAGCCCGGGAGGCAGCTTTCGAAAGGCTACTCTTAGTTCTGCAACTACGCCATAGATGGCGCAGCAACTGAGAAATTACGAATTTGGGCCCAGTGGACACTGTGCACCTTTTAGGCCGACAGGGCTAGGTTCAGGAAAAACTGTACAGTGTGCATACAACCTGGTCTCCAGACCAAAACTGGGCTGCCCATGTTGCGCTTTTTGGGCCACCCTGTATTGATTTTCATTCACTGTCACTCATTGTACATGTAACTTTACCAACCATTTTAATATTTGAAAGAAAATAACTTTACTTCTTCAGTCAAAACTGAAAAGACTGTTGAAACGACCTGTTTATAGATTTTTGATGGCAGTTATAAAGGACAATTAAGGATTATTCGCCATTGTCTTGTTGTCGAACGAAATAACATGTTGATCATGTTTTGGAGGTCTTCCATAATAGAGAATATCTTGGTCGTCGGGAAATAATTTTTGTGTCTACTGATAAGCTGATCCAAACGCACGATCACAATCGCCAACAAAACTTGTGTAAAACGATATCAACATATTATTTGCTGCGAAAATTTTAGAGTCCCAGGTCTCAATGGCATGAATGGGTTCAGGCAAGCAACACAAAAAGTGTACTGAAATTGGCTTAGCTACTTCGTTTTCAACTTTGACGATTGGATAACAAGCATGATGTCAGAACAGGCTGTGGTCCAAGGGAACTGTCTTCATTGTGAATAGGACATTATAACCGTGTTATAGCTCTGTCAGCTGCATTTTATAACCTGGTCCCCTTGGATTTTAACGCCTTTCAGGGACACTTTCTTTGGCCCACCCTCTAGAGAGATATCGAGGTTTTATTGTGCCGATCGACCAATATCAAATTACAGATGATGCTCGGTTACTGTAAATTAGGCCTATGTCAACAGTGTCCCTTGGTGACAAAGATAAAGAATGTACGATATTGGTTCTCAAATTCAGGAGGGTAATAATTTTGGATTGTAATTATACTGCACGAAGGTTAGCTCAAGTCCGTGAGTTCAAACTATCCTTTGCTGATGTTTTGCAGAAGTACTACCTGAAAAACGACTGTTGCAGGATGTGAAAAGATGTAGGCCTATGTTTATTTAGAGCACCTTTTAACATTCGGCACGGAAAGTATACCAGAGTACCCTTCACTTTGTCAGATGTCATTCTATAACAATACTAAACTCATGTTTATAGTTACTTTCTTCGTTGTCAAATCGTTAACCTCTCCCCTTAAAGATGATGAACGGTCTTACCATGACTATTTCGAAAGGATGACAACGCACACATGTAAGATAGGGAAGCCACTATATGGAATTTCTCCACATTCCTTATTAGAGTGTTCAAAAGCATCATCCCTGGACTGGAGATCACCAGGTTTTGATCTCAGCAAAAAACTATGTGTGGTCCACTCACTGATTTCAACACAACCTCTCAGGGTTAATATGACAATATGGCGGAAAAAGGTAGAGGTCAATTCAGATTTTGTGTATTTCAGAGCACTTGTATTGTATTCGCAGAGCAAATGGCGATGACATGGATGATGCTCTGGATGAAGCCGCCTCGTGTGTGTGGAAGTTCGAATGAACACTCAAAACTGTACACTGCCTTGGTCGTTGTAGGATTTCAACAGAGATTTTATTTGCGGTTGGAAATGAGAAAAACGTACAGTGGTGTGAATTAATATTCGAACAGAGGGAATTCAGCTTTTCATTAAGGCAAAATTTATCCAATATCTATATCAAAAGTATTTGAAGTCAGTCCTAGAATGCACTCCTCTAGTCTGGTATGTTTTCGCTGAATTCAGATACTGCATATCACGAGAGAATGGCGAAAATATCGAAATTTGACATTTCTTGAGATTTGCTGTTATCACCATTTTGTCTGGATATTTTGTGGAATTTTTCCCCCTTGCAACAGCATGTTGAATAGGGGTATTACCTGCCATCGTTTGGAAACAGAAGTTGATATTCATACACCTGTGATTCAAGTTAGATGTCTTTGATATTTTCCAATATGTCAAAGGGCATGTTCTTTTTCGGAACATTTTTCCCAACTAATTTTTCATTTAGTTGTAGTTGTTTGATTTTCATGATAACTTCAGGTATAATATTTTATAATGTGAACTACATAATCATGAAAGAAAAATGTGACATTAGTTTCATTAATTAGGAAAACAAAGAGCATTTGCAAAATGTCCGAAATCAGCATGAAAACAGTGAAATTATTCCCTAATGTTTGTTGTACTGAGAGAGTAATGGTATTATTTATCATTCATCATAAAGTCATTACTAAACATATTGGTTTTGCTGAAATATTTGCAAAAAATGTGTGACTTTCTTCATTTCTGGACCCCTATTTATGTGGGGG
>NMRB01001599.1:80979-113799 GCA_002633025.1 Notospermus geniculatus | reverse complement strand
GGGGGGGGGGGGTAGTGGTTGAGGGGGGGGGCTGTAATTCAAGATGATCAGCAAAACACTGTCCATAACCAGCGGCACGTTGGCGTATAAAAAAACTAACTTCCTGACGAGCTTACCTCAGGTTGTATCCTCACACTTACCTCAGGTTGTATCCTCACACTCCTGCAAACTTCTGCAAATTTTCGTCAACATTGGCGAACACCTGCTTTTTGAATTAATGAAGTGCGTGTTAAGAGTGTGAACGCTTCAGGCCCTCAATCATGTCAAGCCAGCTCTAAGTTTGCCCATGTATTGATCTGCTAAATCTCATGTAGTTAAGCCTATGGTAGGGACTGCAATCCAAAATTTTCTTAATGTGATACACTGTATTTGATTATCTGACAAGACAGATACTTCAATTCTGAAGAAAATAAAAAAAAAAATTATCCAAATTGATCAAGATTGACAAAAGTTATGATAATTTCTATTTTTGCTACCGGGCTCTATTGTGTGGCATTTAAACAATAGAGGAAGTTGGTAATTTGAAAGGCTAGTTAGAGAAGGCCTGTACTTGCTAAAACACCTATTAACTTTCTGTATCTACATCTCACTTAGTTTTCATCAGTTTGATATCAAACTTTGGGATAGAGGTGCCCTTGCTCTAAACAAAATTTTAATTAATAAATTTAATTAATTTAATTAATTAATTAATTAATGAACTAATTAAGGCCGATTTATCATGTTTTTGGCATTTTTTAGCTGAATTCACCATGAAATGTTTAAGGCATTGATGAAAAAAGTTTCCTTTTTAGCAATTGTGAATAATTTTAATTCTCTTAATTAATTAATTCATTAATTAATTGATTAATTCACTAATTAATAACTAATTAAGTCCGATTTATCATGTTTTTTTGCATTTTTTTAGCTGAATTCACCATGAAATGTTTATGGTATTGCTGAAATAAGTTTCATTAGCAATTGTGATTAATTTTAACTGCCTTAATTAATTGATTAATTAATTAATTGATTAATTCACTAATTAATAATTGATTAATCATTGGACGATACTCATTTTTGATACCGCGGGTGCTTTATTTGCCTAATTTGTCTTGAAATTTTGATGATACATGTACAGCTGAAATGGTAATCCATACATTACACATTCAAATGCAACTCCTTACCTGCCAAACCCTTCAATTGTCAATTATAATTTCTAAGTTTCCATCCTTGTAGTCATCCACAAGTCGAAAGCTATTTATTGCATTATCATCATCGTAATGTACAGTCATTGACAAAAGTTTATCTCCACCGTTAATCGTCCATAACTTCCTCATGAAGTGAAGAAATTTGATGCGGTTTTCAGCAAATAATACTTCAATCTTTTCTGCATCTTTCATACACAAACCTGCTTCTGCAGCATCACTCTGACATTATGTAATCAGGCGCTGAAAAAAAAGTCCAAAATCAACTTTTTTATTTCCATGCCAATTTGGATTTTCTTACGTCCGACCAGTGTGTAGTAACACTTGAAAACAATCCGCAAAGATTGCGCCATCAAATTCCACCTCAGTGTCTCAAAAAAGTGACTTTTGTTGGTTTGATTTTGGAGCAGATTCAAATGCTCTTATTTTGCCTGTGAGACGACCCCGCATTTGTGAATGCCATTGCCCAACCAATCATAGGACTCGGATAGGGGCACAAACCACAAACCACAAATCCCTCAAACCCAGTAGGTTATGATATCTGGACACTTGTAAGTTTCACTTGTTCTGTCAATAGGCCTTCAATTCTAAAGGGAAAGGGATACCTATTATTCCGGTTCAATGGACAGCCCTGGACAAAGACCAAATTTTACTTTGGTTCAAACGACTGTGACATATGCTGTAAATATTCATGAATGGAAACTTAGGCATTACAATCACAATGCCAAAATCTACTTATTGGCTTTGATCTGCCTAGTCACGCCTTCATAATCATTATTCACACACCTCTTTTTTCCATAATCAGTGTATGGCTGAACAAGTTAAAAAGGGGCCATCTCAAGCCCCACGCAACTGTTTTGCCGACAAGAGCCAACAAAAGTCACTTTTTTGAGAAACTGAGGTGGAATTTGATGGCGCAATCTTTGTGAATTGTTTTCAAATGTTGTTACACACTGGTCGGACGTGAGAAAATCCAAATTGGCATGGAAATAAAAAATTTGATTTTGGACTTTTTTTTCAGCGCCTGATTACATAATGTCAGAGTGATGCTGCAGAAGCAGGTTTGTGTATGAAAGATGCAGAAAAGATTGAAGTATTATTTGCTGAAAACCGCATCAAATTTCTTCACTTCATAAGGAAGTTATGGACGATTAACGGTGGAGATAAACTTTTGTCAATGACTGTACATTAAACCATGCAGGGAAACCTGGTACTTGTGAAATGACTTTGCCATTATACCACGTTCCATCCTCGAACCGATGTTTGATCTGCTTGCCAGCCAGAAGCGGGATGGTCCTCTTTTCATTGGCACATTTGGAAACAGTTTTTGACTTATCCACAGCAGCTGCATTCGTAATGAGACTTAGTAGATTGTCCCTCAACTCTGTCCATGGCTTTGATTTCCTGGCCCCAGAATCAGTCTTTCTGGAAGTGATGAAGACATTTTTGTCAGCACTGTATTGCTGCAACACCTCCTGGCGAAACCGCAGTTGTTTCGTTAACGCTCTCTCTCGTTCTGCATCTGAATCACATTCCTCCATTTTTCTATTCACATCGTCCGCAGTCTGCCACAAGCCAGCATCCACTATAATCTCTGTTAGGTTTTTCTTTTTTTCATCGTCCCTTTGCCTGGATTGTTCTAAAGCGTCTGCTGCCTTTCTCAACTTTTCCTTCCTCATTGAAGATATCTGTTCCTCTCGCTCCTTAAACTTTTCTTCTAGTCCTTTCCTCCCTTTGCGCACATCATCCACTAACTTTTTCAGTTCATCAGGCGAAAGTTGGGCCACCCACTCGGATGTCTTGTTATAACAGTACATAAGGTAGGCTTCATTGACTACCGCTGTGGCATTTGGCCTGTGATGAACAAGATAATCTAGTATGCGAAATAAAAGTGGAAAATAAGAAGTGGGAAATTTTGGAATTTTGCGTGAATTTTTTCAATTTCTCAAAATGGACGAAAATTTTTTCCCATTTTGAGAAATATCGCCCGAAAAATCAGACGAAATGTCATGTCATTTCAAGAAAATTTCTCAAAATGGGAAAAAATTTTCGTCCATTTTGAGAAATTGAAAAAATTCACGCAAAATTCCAAAATTTCCCACTTCTTATTTTCCACTTTTATTTCTTACTCCCTTCTTCATGTTCTAAGCGTCCACACTTGGCTGACAATCTATCATTCTGCGCAGACAGCCTTTTCAATGAAAGTCGTTTCTCCTCAAGGCTTTTCTCAAGTGAATCACTGCTCCTGACAAGATCCTTGATCAAATTTTTTTGAGTCACTATTTGACCCTCATGCCTTTTCTCCCGTCTGGAATCCACGTTTTGCTTGTGTGGAGATGGCCGGCTCCTGAGTTCAGCATTTTGTTCCTTAAGCCTGGAAATTTGTTCAGTTAACTCCTCATTAACAGCGGTAACAGCCTCAAGAGCCTTGAAGTCAGCTATCGCAGTATCTGATGATGTTCGGCTTTGAGGACAGGGGCCATGGACTTGTGGTGGCGTGTACGGCGTCAAGTTCCATTTTTCAAGACAACCTCGCTTCCTGCAGTCTGTCCTATCTTTGTCAATAAGGCGCTTCCACTGTTGGTCAATGTTCTGGGGTGTGACATCATTAGGAAAGTTAGGAATTAACTTCCCTAACCATAATAAAACATCACGTGTGGTTAATTTGTTGTTTGATTTCTTGAGTTGGCTGAGTTGATATATGTGCTTCAGGTACAGCATGCCAGGGCTTCACCATTTTTCAGAGCAGTAAGGAGCGCCTGTGGTAGGTCAGGTATTGTTTTCATTCGAAGATGCCATCTGAAATACCAAAGAAAACTGTCTGAATAAACAATTATAGAAAAATATCTTTGTCAAAATATTGTTTCAAAGACTTTGACATGTTTGAATTAATTCTATCAAGCTGAAAAGAGAATAAAAAATGATGGCATTTGCAAATGAAAAACTGCTTGTAGTCCCCCAGTAAAAACCTCCAAAATCTGTAGACAAATAAGAGAAAAACAGCTTCCCTGCATAAACAGCTGCTAATATTTACAAACAAGAACACGTGGAGAAAACTATTTTCACCCCGTATCTATAGTAACAGCCAGGATAGCCCAGGGAATTCCAATCATGTGACAATCATGTGACTTGAGTGTGCATCCATACCACTGCACCGGATTGGCTGCCCAACTGCGCGACCTTGCGCTCATTAACATAATTGAACCGGGACTTTCTTGGTGAAATTGGGGCCAAAGAACCGTTTTAAACACATTTAAACCACTTTAAACAATGGGAAGGGGTCGAATTTCGGGATCTTTACTCACCTGGTGTCTTCATTAGCAGGCCGAAACTCGCGGTCAAGAGTGAAATCGGACAAAAAAGCACCGAAATGTTCAGAATTTTATCGGCAATCGAGATCCGTCTGCCATTTTATGTTTATGCGATCCCATCATGCACTGCGGTACATAAATTAACGGCGACGACGAAACCAAATTTTCACGGAACATTTTGACATGCGCAGTGGGGATGCGCCCGGCTGAGTATCTTATAGATGTCGCTGAGTGAAAAAGTAGGTTCTATGCGAGGAGTCTGCTTTAACAGTGGATCTATCATTCTTTGCACGTTTCCATGATCATAGTTACTGTTGCCCTCATTTATGGACGAAAAAAACCCCACATCAATATAATGGCTGACACTGCACAATGGAATTGTTTTCCTAACAAAAATGCCTTTTGTGTGAATTGACCTAAAAAAAGGTAGGACATGTATTTCGAGATAACATCACCTAATTTCTGTACGGTAGTATTTTTCTAAAAAGACATGATTGTTATTCAGACTCGGCAAATCCTCCCGCCGAGCTCGTTTACCTTAAGCCTCGCTTATGTCGCCCAATGCTGTGATAGAAATAGCGTCAACAAGTTGCAACTGATAACTTATGTCGCCACCGACTCGAAAAATACCGATCGGTCGCAACTACCTGGAACTAGTTTATCGCCGTCTTTTGAGTGCTTACGTCGACACAGATTTCTTTTGATTTTAAGTAAAAGGTGCTGAAGTTGAACACGTGCGATTTTCAGGATCTGGATATTTGTAGTTTGCAACTAGTTACTCGCCGACGCCCGAGAGCTTATGTCACCTAGTAGTTGTGACTGATTAGTTCCAACTACGCGCCGATTATCAGTTGCCAACTAGTTCTGACTGTATGTAAGGGCGACATAAGCGAGGCTTTAAAGCCTCGCTTATGTCGCCCTACGCTGTGATAGAAACAGCGTAAACAAGTTGCAACTGATAACTTATCAAAAGTACCGATCGGTCGCAACTGCCTGGAACTAGTTTATCGCCGTCTTTTGAGTGCTTATGTCGACACAGATTTCTTTTGATTTTAAGTGACGTGGTGATTAGGTCACGTGGTCACGTTAGGCCACATGGAATGTAAAGCGAATTTCATTGGCTGTCTTCAGGATACAGCTGTCAACTAGTCGCTGAAGTTGAACATGTGCGAATTTCAGGATCTGGATATTTTTATTTTGCAACTAGTTGGCAACTAGTTACTCTCTGACGCCCGAGAGCTTGTGTCACCAAGTAGTTGTGACTAATTAATTCCAACTACGCGCCGATTATCAGTTGCCAACTAGTTCTGATTGTACGTAAGGGCGACATAAGCGAGGCTTAAGCTGTCAGACTTCTAATTCACCACAGGCATTCAACACGGCATGTTTTCAATTCGGACTAATTTCCTGTCATCGTTCATCTAATGTAGACACGGGCCGGACAAAAAGAGCGGATGGTTTCCTGATGTCGTCAATAAAAAAAACTTTGTCAAATCATTTCATATTGGGATTAGAATAGTTAGATACCTAAATATACCCTCCTGCGGGTTCCCTCTGGTGTCATGAATGCTGGGCACCATCATACACAGAGGTGTCATGCAGGCCATCTGGGTACAGAAAGGTTGATTTTATCATGACCCCAACTCTCTGTCGGCCTACCCGGCTATAATAGTGACAACAACATTGAAGTCTCCAAGTTTTATAGGTCGTACGATGGCAGAATCGTCTCCACGCTGATGACCTGACACCCCAGGGTCTGATGATGCCGAGGATCCGCTATTGGAGAACGTTGCTAGTCCATGATCTCAGACGTGACATTTTAAGGACCACGGTGTTACCACTTTTTCTCAACAGCCGGCGCCACCGTCACGACCGCGCCACTCTCCAACCCAGGGACTAACTACATGTACGTTGTCGGCGATTTGGTCGACCCGATTTACAACGTACATTTTGTAATGCAGTCTTGTAGTTCCTGTTGCTGCCGCTAGGTGGCTCCCTCTACGTCGGTAGTCAAATAACGCATTAGGGATACAATACCGTGCTCCTTTTATGTTAACCAAAGAAAGAGCTTGCACATATCAGGCTGTATACTATATGAATCACAATAAACTAAATCCACACCAGGGCATAGAAGGACAAGAGTCTGATATGATGCAGGGTATTTTTCCTTTCTTTGGTTCCATCAGTTGAAGAGCTGCATGGCAGCTTAAAGCACCACGGTATTGCCACTTTCTGTCGACAGCCGGAGCCACCGGCACCCGTTCTCCAATACTGTAGTTAAGCCTTTCGCCCCAGTGTTGGAGAATGTATGATTACACTACAATGCACGTAGTAGCATGCGTAGTTTACCAAGTCGTCAATAGAGGTCTCCCTGAACGCGGGTAGGTGTAACGCATGATTGGGAAGCAATACTGTGGTCCTTTAACAGCTTAATTGAGACTTAGGTTGTTTGGACATGCTGATATATTTGAAAAATAGGCCTTTAAAATTCCGCGCATTTTCATACCACAGTTTGAATGTGGCGACAGCTCTATTCAGCGATGTTAATTTTCTTCCGCTTTTTGTCGTTTCTGAAAAGTTCCTGAAAGTGACTTTGGTTGTTTTGGCATGAACCCTTCAAGTGGCATTGGCAGCAATGAATGAATGAAAAAACAATGATTCATAGAGTTTTCCAGCTTCGAATGCTTGTTTAGCTGGCGATCGGTCGATTTCGGATCCTCGCCTGACTGGTGGTTGTGTTTCTTATCACTTTCCTTGAACCCGAAGAAAAGCCATAAACGAGTAATTGTAATAGGATGTTAATTTTCTTCAATTTGGATTACAGATTTAATTACGAAAGAATGACGTCTTTGATGATGCCGTGTAGCATTTGAAACCCTTTCAATCCTTGAGCTGTTTACTGACTTAGTGCTTCCTTGCATGCGCGGCTTGCACAAAATATCATGAATATGTCTCTGCAATTAGAGAAAAAACAACCAAAATAATGTTTGTGTCGGTTTGGTTGCATGTCAGACTGAAGAATAGTGAGGTTTCGCAAATCTGACGAAACACGATCTACGAAATACGAAATTGGAGTTCATTTCCATGACGTATTATATTTCAGGAGATGGTTGGTATCACAGATATCGCCTTGCTGCAAGAACGTCTTTTAGCGTATGACGCTAGACCGATAGAGTTACGGTGTATTTATCGTTCGTTTAAAAATTTAAAAATTCAGCACGTACCATGTATAACTCTCTCGGTCTTACATGATAACTAAAAGACGCACTGGCAGCATGGACATTTGTGGTAACAACCATCTCCAGAAATACAATAGGTCATGGAAATGAAGTTAAATTACGTATTTCGTACAATGCAGATTCGTCAGATTTGCGAAACCTCACTAATATGTATTCTACGATTTCGTTCATGCTGTCTTGTCATAATTCCAACATGCCACATTGCCATAAATGAATTGCTATTATTTCGATATTCCAGTACTCATTTGGTAGACGAAATAAAATACAAAAAACGACACACAATGTCAATGTGAAACAATACAATCCAAGTCGTCTGCGATGTTTGCACAAAAATTCGATGCCACACCGAGGTCTTCTTTATAGGCACTTTAGTCAAAATCCCAGAAGTGAACTTCTAGGATTTTGACTCGAAAATATCTGAGGAAGACCCCAGACATCGCAGATGGCCAGTACTCATTTGAATACAGTCATCTGGTGTGACTTTGAACAATGGGGTAACTTTGAAGACATAGAAATGAAATTATAAATCCCCGGCATGTTATAGTCTGATATTAATATATCAATTTGAAGTCCAACAGCGATAAAATATGGCATCCACATAAAAGGTATCTCGGTAAAGAAAAAAAAAGGAAGTCATATTACACAAAATGTACGCCTATATTAATATCGTAGATTTTGCTTTCGCTGGCACCCCATTGGGTTATATGAATAACGACTTGCAAATTCCTTAACTTCAAATACTCTAGTTTCATGGATTTAAGACCGGTTCATTATAAGTGCCTGTGACCGCCCCAGTGCAGGACAGCGTGAAGGCCACGGTTTCTTGTTGTTCATTGGCGCACATTTTCCACTGGTGCTGGTGGGCTGAAAGTGACTAGTGGTTGTCAGTACGGATAAACAGATTGCTACTTGTGGTTTAATCTGTGTACCGTGCGATTGATTAACTTTCCGTTTGGTTTTGTCATTCGGGGGACCATGACGTAACAGGGTAATTCACAGAAATGTTCAACAAATAACACTTTATAGACCTACTGGTGGGCCTAGTTATCCGTGCTAGTCGTTATGCAAAACCCACGGCAGTGAGTGCGGTAGGCCTATTCATTCGGCATCTTATACAGGCATTGCTGACGAATTGTGATGTAAACATAGCACAAAGGGGCAGGCAAGACGTCAATCATACATGGTCAGCTCTATTCATGGATTCGAACCATGAGGCCAAAGTTATACAAAGTGGGCGTGGCTTGAATATCCAGAACCGGTCTTAAATCCATGAAACTAGAGTATGTACAGCATTGCCTGGTGCATTTGTATTGCAAAACTGAAGTAAGAACATTTACTAGTCTTTCTTGATATGACCCATTATCTATCTGGGTGCCAAAAACGTTTTGCGCGCCACTGTTAATGTAACGGACGGGCTAGGAATTAGGTAGGTCCCAGGACTTCTATGGTACTTGTCCGTTGCATTTTGGTATTTACATGTACATGTAAAACAGGTATATTGTACTTTTCATCTTTCAGCTTCAGCCTCTTTGCGATGAAGATGTTGGTGCAGTCGTCATCAGTCATTTACCGCTGGTGCAATGAACGCTTTTAATACGTACTAAACAAGGGTGAAGGAAGTATAAGTTTCCCGTACTCAGACTCTGACGTTAACATGGTTAAGAAAACAGGTTGAGAATAATTTGCTGGTTGTTTTTCTCCTGGTGTAATGTTGGGGTCACTTTTCATGCCAAGACGCCTCTTGGGAAATAATATGCAATGAAAACCAAGAAATGAGGATATTTCAATATTTATTACTTTTTATATGAATACAGACAGCTTATTTACTTAATAGGAAATATCGATGAGCAATACGCCTACAGATTACAAATATTAACATCCGCATTCATGAGGTGATGTCATCAAAAGCACACTCGGATTTTCCTCATCAACAGATCGAGATGACTCTTGCTCGAAAACGCGAACATTGTTTCTGACAATGTCTGAAAAAACAAAGAAAACAACAACAGTTTTACAAGTTTTTAGAATATTTCTTTTACACTAATGAGAATCAGGCGCACCCCTTATGATCAACTCATGTGATTTTTCTTACTGGCCCTTAGTGCTGGCGAAAGACCCAATTACTATTTCATATTCTTTATTTGTATCTCCTTTTTTGTGACTCCTCGCATAACATAAAACTGTTCGGGTTTAGACTACTCGCAGGTTACTGAGGGACGCCTCGTTCACAGGCAATTGAACCATCTTTTTTGAAGATGTGGATTTGGGCTAATGGTTAAGGCGAGCTGCCCCTTAGTGCTGGCGATTGATGCCTCATGCGAAGGTCCGCGGGTTCGAATCTGGTAGGAAGCAATGTCTTTCACCTAGAGAAACCCCATTTCTATTTCATGATTTTTCTTACTAATATCTTACTAAACGAATTAAATAGCTACATGTAAGATACTTACTATATCAATCATGGGGTTATCCAAAGAGATGAAAAGCACAAAAATTGACACACAATATATGATAAATAAAAAGGCAATTTCCAGAGTGTTTGCGAATTTTCGACCCCAACCGGGGTCTTCTTCAGGCTGGAACTTTACAATCCGAAACTCTAGAACAGACTGAGCTGAGTGAGCTGAGCTCAGCTCAGTCTGTTCTAGAGTTTCGGATTGTAAAGTTCCAGCCTGAAGAAGACCCCGGTTGGGGTCGAAAATTCGCAAACACTCTGGAAATTGCCTTTTTATTTATCATAATCATGGGGTTATAATTTATATCCTGGATATGCATGAACAAACTATTTCCTGGGTACAAATTTAACGATTTTAAAAAAATAGGAAATAGTTTGTTCATGTTAACATAAAATAAAATATCTTCAAATATAAGATGTCTTACAAGATATTTTATTTTGTAAAAAAAGGTTGATATATTAAGAGATTAGCGATTTGAAGTCCTAGAAGAAAGTTTGTCAAACATTTTTTTCGACTACTCCTTGCGGACAAGCAATACCGATCTCTTTCATCCTGCCCATGAAAAAAGTTGACTATCTCCAGGACAACGAACTTCAGTCCTGATGATTGGCTGTTTCTACTCATTTCACATAATGCTTGCGAGTGGCATTATTAAGAAACTGGGAAGGTTTCGAAATCAAATGATAAACCAAAACTTTACGACAACGTAATTTTTCATACTACACATTAAACAGATTTTGCATTGCATTTTCGGTACAGAAATAAAGTTGCCATTCACGTTTACGTTTATCGTTTGATTTCGAAACCTCCCTAATGATTCCTGCTGAGCGGACAATTCTTTACCTACCGTCATTTATGTCGAGTCCTCGTCACATGGTGGTTGATCAGTCGCCTTTAGTCCTCTCACAAACATGGGAGGTGAAGTTTCATCGATATAGGGAGCGTACAATCGGTCAATTCCTCTGCCTGTGGAGGAACTAAACCTAATCGAGAACGTGTTTTGCCAGTAATACTTCAAATCACCAACAAATTCCATCACAAAATTTCCACGAATCGATGTTTCTTCCAACTTGGCGTGTCCCCAGCGACCAACATACAAATGAAGCAGTCCGTCCGCTTTGTTCAACCTTATAGAAATATCCCCGAAGGCAAGATGACTGTATGTTCCTACATACTGCCTCAGTCGACGCGCATGTGTCGCGTTTTTGACGTCAGGTTCCATTTCCTCCACTGCATCGTCTACGCTCCTCTTTTTCATCGCAGCCATCAGCCAGGGTATAGGAAATTCACAGGCAGATGTGCCGTTCAGCCATGGCTTTAATCCGAGAAGGCGATCGGTGATGTATTGGTTGATGAGTCTCAATGCAAGTGTTGCGGTCGGGCCGTTATAGGATGTGAAGATGCCAATTTGTTGATCAGGTATCAGCCAGAGATCGGAAATGAATTTAGATATACCCCCCGCGTGCATCAACAGATGGTAACCTGCATGAAGAAAACATGAGTACTTTACAGGGCGGGAACTAACATTACTTTTTTAGCCAAAATAAAGAAAATCCCTATTGAACACACTATTGAACAATAGGGATTTTCTTTACTCTGGCTAAAAAAAGTAATGGTAGGTCCAACCTAGACCACAGTAGTCTCTACATCTGACGATTTAAGAGACTACTGTCTATGGCAAGCCGTTTGTACATTAATGACAAAAACTAGGATTTTGTCTCATAAACTGAGTTTTTGTCTCATAAACTGGGTTTTTGTTGTTAACAAAAACCCAGTTTATGAGACAAAAACTCAGTTTATGAGACAAAATCCTAGTTTTTGTCATTAATGTACAAACGGCTTGCCATAACTGTCGCCCTCTAAATTCGGACGCTGATTGGTTGATTCTGATTGGACAAAATGCTGTATGACGTACACCAACCGGCTGCTAGTAGGTACTGCGCATGCGCTAGTTTATCGTGGTAAGGAATCCAGCCACACATCCGGTAATGGCGGACCCCGACACCAGTTCCTAACGTGCTGCACGGTGGAACTGGATGCCGGTTTAGGTCCAACCCTGTTTTATCAAATCCAATAAATCGCGTAGTTGATCAAATTCGCCGTCAACATTTTCATATTGCACGACAGTAAAACCTAAAAAAAGCTGGTGCCCATTTCTGCAGCATTTCATCTTTGGAGAAAAAGTATTTGGTGGCGAAGGGAAGACGCACTTTTCAGGCTGCCCCATTATGTGGATCGATTTATTTGGGCTTTCTACCAATAAGACGCATTAAAAAATCTAGTTACTCAATACTCACCAGTAAAAATTTCAACACCATGCAGAACAATGCGTGTTTCGTAGGATGAATTTGGAGAGCTGTACTGTACATACATGTAGGCCTACCACAAAGTGGCAACGATACACTGCCAGCAAAATATCGTTCGTTACGTGAACCATTTCTACAAGTTGGTCAACCGTCATTGGAAAGAGACACGCACTAAATGTTTCTTATAACGAGTGGAATATAAATATTTTGGCAGCACCTTTAGTGAGGAAAACACCTCTCAATGAGGATCCTGCGGAACTAACGTCAAGACGTGGCGCTGCGAGCGATGTTTCTTTTTTCTAAGGTTATTTCCATTTAGTTCTGGCGTGAAAATAACCCGTTTGTGTTGGTGACCTGAGAGTAAACCTTACATCATCCTGTAGCAGATGAAAATATCTTTAATCATATGCTTTTTTCCTTAAAATGAAGAGATAGGTCGGCGATATTAAAGGCAAGTTGTTTTGTCTCATTATTCCTGTAGAAAAATGCACAGGCCACCTTTTCATGACGCAACGACAACACCTAAAATGACGTCAATGACGTCGCTGCGGGCACATCGTTCGCAGCGCCGGCATTTGAGAGCAACATTGGACACGCCAGCCATGTAAGTGTGGTTCATTGGTTTATTGGACGTTTGGGTTTTGGGGACTAATGGCAGTCAATGCTGAGCCTGCCAATTTTTTCTTTTTGACAAGCCAAATATTGGGGGGAGGGAGGAGGGGGAGGTCCCCCATGTACTTAGGGGCCGTAGCAATTGCTTTCCATTGGAGCGTTTCAGCTCGCGAGTTACACGCGCGGAGGCAAGCGAGACGCGTACGAGTTTGTGACCTTTTCCATTCACGCGTTAGGGGCCTTAGCAAAAATCAATACGTCAAAAAGAAACTAAAAAATTTAGTTTCTTTTCAGACCCCCTCCCCCCCCTGAGAAACTAAATTTGGCAGATTTTTTGACGTACATATAATACATGAAGAGAAAATAGGACCAACCAAAATACCAATGGTCAATCAGCTGTTCACCATGTGCTTTTGTTTACAAAACAACTGACATGTGACTGAGGCTACCCAATCAAAATGGTAGATTTCATCACGTGACCCCAACCAACCCAGTGAACAATGGTGAAGGTCACAGCAGATAGCAAACAAATAATAATAGTTTGGCCCAAAAATGGTTATCTAAGTAAAGCTTGCAATGAAATCAAAAGAGTATTGAACAAAAGACCCAATATGAGCCTCCCATAGTGTCCATCATAGCTTATTTCTATTAATTAGTCAGACCAGCTGACCAGAAACATCGTAGGCACACACTCATGGAGATGCTGTTTGGCGCGAAGCCAACTCTGGGGTGCACTGTCGGTTGTAGCCTATTCACACAAATCGAGTAAATATCTCATCCAAAAAATGACCAAGACGGGCAAGCTTTATGTCATTGGAAAGGAAATTTCATCAGGAATCCAACCAAACAGTTTTTGAGGCGATTTCTTTCCATCCCAGAGAAATAAAACCAAAAGTTCAGGACACTGTAGAAGTGAAAGCTGTCCTCAAGTCGGAATTGTTGGCAACTCGCCAGTGCAATCATCATGTTGATTTGTCAACAAATAGTCAAGAAACGATTGTATCCTTAGCAAAAAGTAAGTTGATCAAGGTAATCGACGGCAATATTCGCCAATTCAGCAGCATTTGCCGCAAGTGCGGCGGGGAAATTTGAGCCCTGTCGATGCGTGAGAAGTGTCAACTTGCTGGTTGTCAGAAAAGATCGTCAGAGAGGAGTTTTGAGTGGCGGGAAGTTCAAATTCAGTTGATTATTCAATGTTTTGTGATACGTCAATTTTTTTTGAAAAAAACGAAATGACCCCTTGACCCCTCCCCCCCAAACGAAAAATTTCGTTTCTTTTTGACATATGCTATTTTTGCTACGGCCCCTTAAATAGTTTGGCATCAGCAGAACTTCTGCGCGCGGGGGAGCTGATTTTCCGCAATTTCCATTCCCTGCTCTCTTTCCTACTTGAAGGATGGCCAGTGCCTTTGCTTTCTTCCTCCTGTGGCCACATAACATAACATAAAGAAATAGCACTAAAATTGACACACAACGTGATAATATACAGGAAGTCAACTTCCAGATTTTGCAAATTTTCGACCCCAACCGGGGTCTTCTTCAGGCTGGCACTTAACAGTACAAGACTCTAGAATAGACTGAGCTGAGCAGTCAGGAACTTTTGCCGCATCGGGAGGTGACCTCCCAATCGAAAAAACTCCCAGTCGGGAGGTAATAACCGAATTGAGTTTTCGTTAGTGGCGGGAAGTTCAAATTCAGTTGATTATTCAATGTTTTGTGATACGTCAATTTTTTTTGAAAAAAAACGAAATGACCCCTTGACCCCCTACCCCCCAAACGAAAAATTTCGTTTCTTTTTGACATATGCTATTTTTGCTACGGCCCCTTACCTCTGTATGTAGAGCTCATCCACCCAAAGTCATAAGCATATGCATTGAAGGATGCAGGGAACATAGGTGGTTTCAACACATTCATTATAAATGTCGGCGGCATGGTCGTCTGCGGTGCATGCATTTCGTCGAAAATTTCCTCGTCCAATAATGTCTTGCCGCATGGCATTTCACTCTTGTTGAGTTGAAACCGCATGTATTTTGCCATGTCCACGGAGTTGGAACAGATGGAACCAGCCGGTCCGAGCGGATACACCATGCTGTAATAGACATGCAATGGAAATGGGGAAAAAAGATACGACGAAGTAATGTTATTTAATGGAGCACGGTATTGGATCTCAAATGCGTTATTTTGCTGCCGACGTAGAGGGAGCCACCCAGCGGCAGTAAGACGAACTACAAAAATGCATTACAAAATGTACGTAGTAAATCCGGTCAATTCGCCGACACGTAGTTAGCCTCTGGGTTGGAGAGTGGCGCGGTGGCGCCGGCTGTCGAGAAAAAGTGACAATACCGTGATCCTTTAAAAAAACCGCGATTGAATTTTGAACCCACCAGACCGCCTTTGGATTATTTCTCTGAGGTCGCACAACATTAATTGACGTACAGTCATGGACATTAGTTTATCTACACCTGATACTTTGAATATTTGAAAAAGTACTGGGCTAATTTAAACACGGTTTGTTGCATATGAAAGTACATCTTGTTAATCACATTTCTTCATCAAAATTTTCGAAATTTGAAAATATCGTAATTATGTAATAGGTCATCAGAAACAAACACTAAAAATCAAACTTCTTATTATGTAATATTTTTTGTGATTTTTGTTGCAGATGTGATAGAGTGGAACTTTCTAGGGATTTTGGTCTTTGTTTCATCAAAATATGTTGAGTGGTTGCTGAGATATTTGAGATTATCAAAATTTTGAGATTTTGAGATTTTTGTGTTTTGTAGGATATTTTGATGCCATTAGATAAAGCTAACGTCAGAATGTGGATTTACAAAATTTTGGAACTTGTTGCCTTAACTGGGCAGGAATATAGCGTATTTTTCAAAGTATCAAAATATTGATATTTTGAAGAACATGCTTAACTTCTAACCAGTTTCCGCTAAACGTTCCAAAACTTCATACTTCTTGGTTTTTAGGGGAGCTCTGTCTACTGATATCAAAATTTTGTGAAAATTTGAAAAATCTCAAATTATCGAAATTTCGATAATCTCAACTATCTCAGCAACCACTCAACAGATTTCGATGGAACAAAGTCCATGATCCTTAGAAAGTTCCACTCTATCAAAACTGCAACAAAAATCGCAAAAAAATTACATAACAAAAATGTTGATTTTTAGGATTTTTTCTGATGGGCTATTACGTAATTACGATATTCCCAAATTTCCAAAATTTTGATGCAGAAATGTGACCAACAAGATGTACTTCCATATGGAACAAACCCTGTTAAATTTGGCCCAGTAGTATTTGAAATATTCAAAGTATCAGGTGTAGATAAACTAATGTCCATGACTGTACATGTATATTCCAACTCGTATCACCTTTGACCTTGATATCTGTCTCAGTCAGTGACAATTAGGCCCACTGCACAGGGGCGGATCCAGGATTTTGCCTACGGGGGGGGGGGTGCAGACTGGGCCAAAAGGGCAATACCCAAACTGTACAACAGTGCCCATTTTCTCCACTACGTTACACAAATAGACACTGTCATCGATCAGTCACCGCCATGTTTGACCGCATCACTCCTCCTAATGGAGTTACCATTAGGGACCGCTTCACAATGGTAAGGAATCCTTACACATATTATTGCGCTGCACTTCTTTTCAACATGGCGGTGGCTGATCGATACTAGAGGGTGTTATTTGGAACGCCCTCTAGTGTCAAGAATGGGGCAATACCCTAAGGAAAATAATGCCCGCTGTACATGATCAAATTTTTCATTCAATTTTCTGAATATGCTCAATAAAGGCCTACATGCGGGTTTATACATTGAAGCCCCCAATAGGCCCAGAATGTGAATTTAAAAAAAAATTGATGAAAAATTTGATCGTGTGCAGCGGGCATGCGATTCAAACATTATAATATCATAATGCTACATGTATGTAAACAACGGATTCAAATTTGCATCGATTTCCGTTTGAAGCCCGGAAATCGAATTCGTTATATGTCTAAAGAGCATCTTCGATGAAATGTGCGAGTGACCTGGACAGGGCCGTAGTCCCTAGCAGCGAGCGCCATAGTCCATCGGCGGGGTCCGGGGGGCCTCCCCCGGGAAAATTTTTGAAAATAAAGAGTGCTTTTACGCCATTTCCCGGCATGAAAATACCCTTTTGGGGTCTGTGCCGAAGAAGGCACTCTCTGCCGAAAGAGGCATCCTATAGAGGCGAAATATCGGGGGGAAAATTTTGAAAATAAAGAGTGCTTTTACGCCTTTTCCCGTCATAGAAATGCCTTTTTCGGCTCTGTGCTGAAGAAGGCACTCTCTGCCGAAAAGGCACCCTATGCCCAAAAAGGGCACTCTGGCCCGGAAGGGGGGGGTGCGCACCCCCTGCCCCCCCCCTGGATCCGCCCCTAACTGCATGAGAAAATTTGGCAACACAATCACATACCTATTCAACTTTTGGGGTAGCTCAACCAATTTGCTGTCTTCCGTCAACGCAAAGGCTTTCGCGACATTTGGTCCTTCTCCCAGATCCCTGACGAACGTTGATGACGTCATCTCTAAGTTGTTAAAAATCTCCTCCTGGACTAGTTCTTCCCATGTCTTTCCCGTGATCTTCTCTGCCACGTAGCCAGCCAACATGTACATGTGATTGTTGTACATATACTTAGTGTGTGGAGGGTGAGTGGCTTTCATGTACTGAAGACGCCTAGACAGAAATGCACGAAAAATATACCTGTACGACAAGTTTAATTCTTTGCAGTATTAAAACAAAAAGAACAAAGTTAACAAAATCTTATGTTTCCCAACATGTAGAGTATGCCCGCCGTTTGGCCACAATTCAGTTTCATCAAATTTTATGATAATTGTCTTTTTGATATGCATGGTCGTCTACTCATTTAAGCCATCGCACCGGCAGTGAATTTGAATTTCAAAAATATTCGCAATTTTTTTCCCTGTTCGACGGTTAACTCATCGTCACGATATTCTACTTAAGTCAATGTGTGATACTTATCTTTTTGTTGAACAAAGGATAATTGTCACACTTAGACTTAAAGCTGAACTGCACGAACAAAAAGCCCCCATGCGACGAGCAAGAGAATTGCAAACGCCCTGCAGACACCTCAAACGAAGGCTCAGAACATGATAGACCCCACGAGGCCAGGAGGGCGCCACCTTATTTGCCTTTGGGCAACGGCGCAGTCAATAGCTGTAGTTCCACCTATCGAAAACCCCGTGTCAAACACGGGTTTCTTGTGCGTACACCTATTTTTTGCCGTGTCTAATAGACACGGTGAGCTCGCCGCCATGCAATTGCAAAGTATTGAAAAGCCCGGGGAAGACACGGGTCTAAAAAACCCGGGGATTTCGGATAGGTAGAAGTACTGCTAATATCTCCGGATACCTCTTACACCACTCAAAGAAAAAAAAATTACAGTCACTTAGATTCGACCCTCTGATTTGTAATCCACCACTCTATCCACTAGGCCAACGAGCCAGCTACGGGGACACTATTTGTATTTGTCATAGACGCAGGCCTTCGACTTACGTAACAAAAACTACGAGTAAGAGAAATCATGGGAAGCCTACCAACAAGTTCGGTGGCTGAATGGGGACGATGGTGGAACAAAGCCAACAGGGCGCCAGTTCGATTCCCAGCTGGGTCAAAAAAATTTCTTTCAAAAAATGTGTTCAGCAGGACCTCGCCAGAGAATGTTGACACCTCGGCAGCTCGAAGACAAATAAGGTGGCGCCCTCCTGGCCTCGTGGGGTCTATCATGATCTGAGCCTGAGGTGTTTGCAGGGCGTTTGCAATTCTCTTGCTCGTCGCATGGGGGCGTTTTGTTCGTGCAGTTCAGCTTTAAATAGTTTTATGAATATGGGTCCTGCTCTCCAGGCGCGAGCACACCAGCCAAGTACACTTTCAATGTCATTGACTCTACTCGTAAAAAACTTATTGGATACTTTAGTAACCTGAAAATGTGTTTGATAGATTTGTGTTGAAAACCTAGGGTCGAACTATTGTTTTCCATACAGGTCGCGGTAATGACACAGTATAAACAATGCGGTATATACATGCACATGTACTTACCAAGCGAGAGTTTCCCTCTCCACAGTGTACCCTGTTGTATAGGCGCCCTCGTAATCAGGAACACCTGTCTTGTGAGCCAGGATGTCCCTCACGGTAATGTACTTCGTACGGTATTCATCGCTAAGCTTGAATCCACCACCAATGATTTCGCTGATTGGAGTATCCCAGTGCCACCTTGATAAAGTGTAGAAAATGCAGGTTAATGTCCGATCACTAATTTTGTGAATTGTCTTTGAAGAACTGAAGGATTTGTAGAAGCATATTTATCGTGTCCGTCCCTAGGCCTAGGAACACAAACTAAGATTAAATTTACTTTAATTGACGAACACTTTGATGGAGAAAAACAGGACCTGTTGGCCCCCCCGGCGCAAAGTTAAGAACCATCAATTTTTCGTGTGCGCATGATGGACAGCCACGGTGGTGTAGTGGTTCGGGTCTCTGACTAGCGGTCAGAGGGTCCCGGATTCGAATCCCACTTGGCGTGAGAGTCTCTTTGCCTCACTGGCCTCTGTCCACCCAGGTGTATAAATGGGTACCGGTCGGAAATTCTCAGATTGTAGCGCTGAATGAGCAGCTCATCTGAGTTCTACTGAAAGGTTTTAGGATAGACTGTGGTTAAAGTGTAAAGTCGAACGAGAACCTCCACCGCAGTTGATATCAGATTATTCTTTAATTTTAACTTTTATGAAGACATCGGTGGGTAGGGTATAAACTTAAAAAGTAAGTCAAGCCAAAACCTGCTATAGTAATAAATTATCTTATTCCCATTTGACATACTCATGAAAAATATTTCCCGATCTTATCTAGCCATTATGTCAGGGGAAAGTTAGCTCTTCGGAGTTTGTAGTTTTATAGCTCCCCTGAAAACCAAGCCAAAATTAAGGCAAGACCGATTTCGTTTCTGAAATAATGTCACATACGCAGGCGTATGGAAGACTAAGATAATTGTGCATGTATTGTCAAAATTGTCATCATCATCATCATACCAATCTGTCATACTTCCTACTGTCGAAAACCTGACATCGACCTAGTGACGAAACCCTGCAACTCAAAATATCCGCTGAGAGCGAACGTCGTCCGTCATGCCGTTGATTATCAGACCAACAGTTTGGTAAAATCTCTGTGAAACTCATCCGGCCCCAAAATATATTGATAAAGCAAATATACATGTAATGCGTTTAAAACCCGACTCTTACCTTTGGCTATCTTGCAGTGCCTTCCCTAAAACAGTCGCGGTAAAGCTCTTTGAGATACTACCGATACAGAAAAGCGTTGTATTGTCAACCTTGGCGTTGGAACGAAAGTCCGGCACACCATAACCACGTATCATGCTTTTATCGCCATGTACAACGGCAAGGGTCAACCCTGGGATGTTGTTACACTTCATGAGGTCCTCGATAAAGTTTCCGATGTCTTTTTCCATTGAACTTGGGAACTGGTCTCCTGAGTGAAAGGCGGTTGCCAATAGAAAAACAACTCCCCAAATGTGCAAGGCACTGCTAAATCTTATCGTTGTATGCATTTCCCTTTGCATGGACTGCTGTAGCGAAGAGAGACCCAATTCCAAATGACGACAGGGCAGTTATGCGCCCATGGCAATCAAAAGATGAGTGCTTCTATGCAGCCGTACAATCTATTGAGTAGGCCTACAGGCACCAAATTATGATCAGTGATTTCCGACGAGGTCAATTGTCCAGTTATATGAAGTAATTATACTATCGAGATAATATGTCATGTGCTGAAATAAAAGCAATACAGCAATACTTGTGTAGTGATATCCAAAGCAAGTCATAATTTACGTGGTTTGAGCTCCTGTAGCATTTTCTGTTATATACCATTGCGGCTATTCTTATAATGCTTTACGTGTAGTTATGTTACTAGATCGACTTTATGAACTTTATGGTTGCCTAATGTGATAAGGCATGATGTTTACTCACTATATCACGAGACAATCTTTTCGCTTTCTCAGTTAGTTTTTACAGATAAGTAAACTAATTACAGGTAGTATCATTATGACTTGATATGATGAAACCAGATTATTTTTGAACATCCCCTCGAACATTTTGCACATTTGGTACTAATAAAAAAGTATTAAGAAAAAAAGATAATTTGTTCAGGAAGTTCCAGCTAGCGCATGGGCTATTTCATTGCAGCCAAGGCTGGCAAACGCGATAGGGATATGTTTTAGGCGTTTGTGGCTGATTTATCAATTCTCGCACGTTTCCATGATTAATATTCGACCTGCTCTGATTGAGAGAGAAAAATAAACGGATATATCATTGTCGACAGACCTTTCGAACCACAAAGACCGAGTTCGACTGGAACTCTCGGGCCGAGTAAGAGTAGATTTTCATGACATCAAATTAAAGTTCGCATGTCGAGTAGGAGTTCCTGTTCGCCCGAACTGCAAATCGTGTTTCTCGAGTTGTTGAAACATGGGGTCTGCCAGTCATGTCAGTACCATGCCTGTACTGTTTGAGTTACTTTCAGGTTTTTTAGGCCAAAATTCAGATAAACATACTAAACAGTTGTAAATGAGGTTTGTTGGCCGAAAAAGCCGATTTTCTAGCGAACTCGACGATTTTTTGCTGCTGGTCGCCATGTTGTCACGTGAGTGGCCGAGTTCGGTCCTCAGTCCATCGAGGGTTCAACCCGAGCAACGAATTATGTCAAATATGACGTCAAAAGAGTAGCTACCCGAGGAATTTATGGAGTTCGGGTGCGACTCGACACGATCAAGTTGAACCTCGGGTTCCAGTCGAACCAGGCCAAAGATATACTTATGGTGGCATACTAGTTCTTCCCACAGGACGTCGTGCATTCATTGCCCAAGCGTGATATAACTACTACCAAACGCTTATCGCTTCAGACAATTATTATGGTTTCCGATCTCAAGATCGGAAACCATATAGTGTTTGGTCGTGGTGTCTGTCTGTGTGTGTGTGTGTGTGTGTGTGTGTCTGTCTGTCTGTCTGTCTGTCTGTCTGTCTGTTCAGTCTGTCACACCTCTAACTTTGTTCCTGCAAGAGCTACAGACCTGGAAATGTGACCTACTCCCAGGTTTCATGACCTGAGCTACAAGATGGAATGAAGATTTTCAGTCTCCGATACCTGGTTCATGGTGAAATTGACATATCAAAAGTTGAGATTTTGTCTGTCACACTTTTGTTTCTTGAATAACTTGTCTCCGACGCCAGGTAGAGCACTAGCAACAAGTTCCTTCCCTATGTTTATGGCCCTTGGCAAGATACTGGCATCAACAAATTTATTCTCCAGTGTCAGCATCATAATGATATTGATATATCAAATTTGATATTTTGACATATCGACTTGAAACTGGTATCACAACATCATTGCTCATCCACGGATGTTATTGCAACTGAAATTTTCAGTTTGCACCTGCTCGGTCGCATGATATTTGCTGATATCGTGGTGAGATTTGATATTCAAATTTGATAACATGGCATAAATCAGAATCTGGTGATGGTAGAGACCTAAAACCTTCACCTACACCTAGGTTATCAAGGATGAGCTTTCAGATTACGCAATGACCTTGAAGGTCAGAGGTCAAGGTCAAGGTCAAACAGTTCTTAAGCGCAAATCTCCTCGGAATTTCAGGAAAAAAACGAATTAGAAGCCTGAATTTACCATCCCCGATAGGTTTAATCAGGGATCCTGTCCCAGTTATGCAAACTTCTCAAGGTCACAGGTCAAGGTCACAGCCAACCATCACAAATAACATGAGACAGAACCTGGTGATGGTGGAAGCCTAAAACCTTCATCTACACCTAGGTTATCAAGGATGAGCTTTCAGATTACACAATGACCTTGAAAGTCAGAGATCAAGGTCAAGGTCAAACAGTTCTAAAGTGCAAATCTACTCAGAATTTCAGGGGAAAATTAATTAGAAGCCTGCATTAACCATCCCCTATTTGTTTAATCAAGGATCCCTGTTCCAGTTACGCAATACTTCTCAAGGTCAGAGGTCAAGGTCACAGATAACTAGCTCTAGAGTTAGTAAACTTATCATCGGAAACCATAGACATCGCTCCGATGTCCTTTTCTTGTTTTACCAGAACTTTTGTGTACCCACGGCCAGCTTAGCGTGCCTGCGGCCATTGGAAGGTATATTAAGCTTCTGACGCCAAATGGTGAGAATTGTAAGACCACCATCTTTGTTGGAAAGGTCTATACGGCAAGTCCAAATGAATTCCTTGTGAATTGGCTAATGAATTTACAGTAGTTTTCGAAACAGTTAGGCCTATTTACAACCTAACTGGGTTATTATGGTTTCATTCGCCCCTGACCAGGATGAAATTACCATATCATTCTAAAATTTTTGTCCGTCGCAAATCTAAACAACCATCGACCGGGATAGGTAGTCCACACAGAGCAGGGAACAAGTCCCACACCTTGGTTTGTCAACCCTGCCAGTATATTGGCTTATCATTTCCGACGTGTGGTGTCAGGATCATAGTGATATTGGTATCTCAAATTTGATATTTGATATTTTGAGATAACTTGGCACATTGTCAAATGAGCAACATGAAACATGTCTTAGTTCATGCCTGCTTATCCAAGGACTGTACTCGTTTAAAATTTTCTGCCTCCAAGCGTCTGGGCATTATTGAGATATCATGAGATTTTTATATGAAACTTGATAATTTGAAATATTTCTGCCTTACTAGAGGTTGAGGGATGATAACACCCATACATAAGTTATTAAGGATGCCCATTTCGATTATGCAATGACCTTGATGATTAGAGGTCAAGGTCAATGGCAAACTTGAACAAGGCCACGCTTATGTGACCACAAAGAATACAATATGGCCAAACATAATACAAGGAAAAAGACAATCTACATAAAAAAATTAGAGAACCGTTGACATCGTCAGAATTTCATATTCTTGTTTTCTTGAATATGAGTACAGATTATATCTACGAACGATTGCCGTCTTTGATGTTGCCGTGAGGTTTTCGAATTTCTTTTCACTTCTTCGACCACATTGACAGTTTGCCTGATAGTGCAGCCTCTATGCATGAAGGAGTTTCGCAAAAGTATACGTCGAAGCATGGTGGGGTTTCGCAATCGTTTACGTCATACAGGTCACTGGAATAAAAAAAAAGAATCGAAATCCTTGTGTCCGTTTGGTCGCATCTCAAATTAAAAACAAAAGTATATCTGTTTTATGTTGTCCGCTATATTGCCATCATTCAGTACATGTACATTTCAAATTATCAGTGAGTACACATATTCAAGTGGCCTTGTGCTAAATTTAAAAAATTTCAGTCTTTCTATATTTCAATATTATTTTATTACCAATTAGCTTTAAATATCACTACCATTGTTGACGTCAATTCACCACAACGAAAGATGCACGTAATTTGGATACATGTATATGAAATGCACTTGAGTGCTGATCTGTTTGTGATCGCTTTGCACACTAACAATAGTGAGCTTTCGCACCCTCACGTTTAGGTGATCGACTAACATTTAGTTATACGTAACCGTAACCGGTGAAACGGTTTGGTTTTAGTGGTTTCGCAGAGAGACACGGCTATTGCCTAAGCCTAAGAACTATCCGTGAAGACCTATAGGTGGATATTTCTTAGACCTATAGGATATTTCTTAGGCAAGGTGATGTAATGTTTTGACTGTGCTCGAGTCATACGAGTTCACCGAGGGCCCTACTGCGGCTGAAAGGGTAAATGTCGTCCTGGGTATACACAAAGATTACCCAGGATCTCAATCTTTACTAAAACAATACCCTGGGTGTAGTTCCGGTAGCCGAACATCACCCAGCATCCGCAATCAGTGTCTAGGAACGAGTCCTATTTAGAAATCCCGTGGAATCTCGCGGTCTTGCGCCGTGTAGCTGTTCATGACATTCTTCAGGCGGTCATGTGACCACGGGCGAGACAACCTCGAATCCAGGTGTCATACTACGATGCTGGGTGATGTTCGGCTACCGAAAGTACACCCAGGGTATTGTTTTAGTGAAGATTGAGATCCTGGGTAATCTTTGTATATACCCAGGACGACATTTACCCTTTCAGCCCTACTGCGCTTGTATTGTGTGAGACGTGTTTGCGAGTGATCATTAACCGGGGTACCTTACAAACCGCACTCGCCTCACGCGTACCGTGCTTGTTACCCGTGAACTGCGGCCGGCTAGTGTATAGGCCTTCATTTAGTGTATGTGCACACGTAACAACTGCTCACAAAATGATGACGTAAAAGTAAATGTTCAGCAAACCGCTCAATTGCGAAAGACCTATACTGATCGCACGGCAGTCAATGGAAACTGCCCTTTTTACACGGATTTGATTCACAACTCAAACGCTTAATAAAATATGACCGAAACAAAAACATACAAAATGTTACACATGGTATGCATAAGGAATCCTTCTAAATCTGATAACAAAGAATAGCGATCGCCGTTGGAATGAGGGTTTTGATAAAAATATGTTGCTTTTGCAAACCGTTTTTCTCTGACGTGTAGTGAAGTCGCTACGGATAATGTTTTCTATAACCGTTTGTGTACACGTCACTAGACCGCAACATTTGAAGACCTAAATGTAGTCGGTTGCCTAAACGTGCGGGTGCGAAAGCTCTCTAATGCCAAGCTACTTCTACTTGTTTGTCGAAAAAAGGCAAAAAGTATGTTATGTCCGAGAACTAGTAATTAGTGCGCAGGCCTACAATTAGAGGACGTTTATTGATGTTACCGTGAAGTATTCGGATTCGTTTTAATCCTACCACCACCCTTGATGTGCTTCGACGCATGGTAGGGTTGTGCAAAAGTTTACGACCAGACCACTGGAATTATAAAACAGAAGCAAATACTTTGCATCCATTTGGTCGTATCTGAGAAACAGAGAGGACAGGTTATGTTTCATGTTGTCTCTCCTTGCCATCATTCCAGACATACCAAATTATCAGTGACTAACAATATATTTAAGTGACCTTGTGGGGCAAAAACCCACGCAATATTCTGATACTTCAATACTTTTTATACTAAGAGCATTAAATATCAGAAATACTGTTGACGTCAATTCACCACAGAATAAAAGCTGCACGTAAAGGCCCGTTTCCACTATAGCGGATTCCGCGGCGGTTTCCGGCAAGCGGTGCGGTTTTCACAGGGCTTTGGATAATCCTTCGATGGTGTAACAATACAGTGCCCTATTGATTATCCCAATGCCTGTGAAAACCGCTCCGCTCGCCGCAAGACGCGGCGGAATCCGCTATAGTGGAAACGGGCCTTAATTCGGATATTTGAAATGTACCTTTTGAGTACGGTACTGATTACGTTTTGATTACTTCCCGACATGCCCGAAGTTCTTGTACTGGGTTTGTCGAAAAAGGCATAAAAGGCATTTCCGAGAATCAATAATTTATTCATCGCAGACCTACAATTACATGAGCAATGAGGAACCGGATTGCCGTTTATCCCGAGAGGTCGGCGCTGCGAGCAGTGCGACCGAAGCGACGTCATTGACGTCGTTTTAAGTGTTGACGTTACGTCATGAAAAAATGAGCTGTGCATTTTCTACAGGAATAATGAGATAAAGACGTTGCCGAAATTGCCATCTATGTCTTCATCTTAAGGGAAAAAGCATTGCAAAATGCAGACATTTTCATCTGCTACAAGATGGTGTAAATTTTAATGCCAGGCGACCGAAACAAAATGGTTGTTTTCACGCCAGAAATAAATGGAAATAACGTTAGAAAAAAGAAACTTCGGTCGCACCACTCACAGCGCCACGTCGTGACGTCAGTTCCTCCGGTTCCCCATTACAGGACGTCTTTGATGTTACCAAGCATTCGCATTCCTTTCAATCATACAGCCGCCCTAGAAGTGCGTCTATGCATGCTGGGCTTGCACAAAAGTCTACGTCCAGGCCAATGGAACTGAAGATAAAAAAATAAACCATTCTGTCCGTTTTTGGTCGCATCTCAAAATAGATACAGTATCGGATTTGTTTCTTGCTCTCTGTCCTTGCCATCATTCCAGACGTGAAAAATTATCAGCGACAACATAATACTTTAATATCAAAAAGCTTTAAATATCAGTATTATTGTTGAGATCAATTCACCGCAATGGAAGATGCATGTAAAGCCTTGTTCACCATGTTCACACAGTCGGTGCGGTGCGATGCGTTAAAAAAATCGCCAAGCGGTGTCATTTTTGACATAAGGCCTCGTTCACACGGACACGCGTAAGGCGTATAGTAAAAATACTTCTAGCTTGAGTCAATGAGCTGTTCACACGACTGACGTCAAGGGGCGTATGCGTGTAATGTACAGCGTTAGTAACGCGCCAAAATACCTCTGCAGTATTATTACGAGCGTAAATGCTTGACGCCTGGGAGATTACAATGGAAAACACCTGTGATGACGTCATTATGACCTCCGTGCTGAAGGAATCGTCGCCATATCATCTTAACTTTATACCATCCGCGTGGCCATATACGCATCACGTCTGAACAGTCACTGCTGGCGTTAACGCATGGCGTTAACGCGTTACGCTTGACGCTATACGCCCCACGCCGCGTGCCCGTGTGAACGAGGCCTAAGCCTAGGGATACACTGAACGCGATTTACCGATCGCGCGCGTTGTTTCTTTGTTATTTCATGCCGGAATGCCTCCGAAACAAAAGAGATTCGTGCGAAATTCGCGCGCGATGGGTAAATCACGTTCAGTGTATCCCTAGCCTTAAGGCGTGAAACGCGTGAAACGTGAAACGCGTCTGTGGAAACGAGCCTTTAAAGGCTCGTTTCCACAGACGCGTTTCACGCTGCGTGATGCGTCAAATCTTTTGTTATTTTCCGCCGCTCTGCTTCCAAACAATGGGCGAAGCGTCAAAACGCTCACACTACCGCTTCTGTGGAAACGGGCCTTTAGGCCCGAACCCACTGACGCGTTTTCACGCAGCGGGGAAACGCACCGGTAGAAAATGTTTTGTTAAAGGGCAGCGGACCGAGAAAATAACAAAGTATTTGTCGGGCGGTGATGAAACCGCGGCGGAAAAACGCGACAGTGGGTTCGGGCCATTAAGGCCTGAACCCACTGTCGCGTTTTCCCGCCGCGGTTTCATCACCGCCCGACAAATTCTTTGTTATATTCTCGGTCCGCTGCCTTTTAACAAAGCATTTTCTGCCGCTGCGTTTTCCCGCTGCGTGAAAACGCGTCAGTGGGTTCGGGCCTTTAGACCGTGTTTCTACGAGGCGTTTGCGGGCGCGGATTAGGAGGCGGGCGCGGGTGGAAAAAATCGATCCAACGTATTTCACTTTAGCTATTTCACTCGCACTCATAAAGTACTTGTACTGGGTTTGTCGAAAAAGGCATAAAGCATTTCGCAGAATCAATAATTTATTTATAGCAGGCCTACAGTTACATTGAACAATTACAGGACGTCTTTGATGTTACCAAGCATTCGCATTCCCTCCGTTCAATCATACATCAGACCGAGAAGTGCTTCGGCGCATGCTAGGCTTGAACAAAAGTCTAGGATGAGCTCACTGGAATTGAAGGAAAAAACTAAACTGTGTCTGTTTTTGGTCGCATCTCAAATTAAAATACAGTATAGGATTTGTTTCTTACTCACTGTCCTTGCAACCATTCCAGACGTGACAAATTATCAGCGATAACATAATATTTTGATATCAAATAGCTTTAAATATCGTTGAGAGCAATTCACCGCAATGGAAGATGCATGTAAAGCCTTGTTCACACAGGCGGCGTGGTGCGATGCATTGAAAAAATCGTCAAGCGGCGTGAGTTTTCAAATAACGCGGTTGCGTGCGGTGGTCATGATCAGCGGAAGTGACATCATTCAAATCCTCAAGCGGCAGACGATTCGACGTGGAAAAATACTGCAGGAGCGATCGGGGACGGTGGAAATCGCTCGTCGCTTCCTAACGCTTCTTACCGCATCGCGTCGCACCACAAGTGTGAACAGCTATAGGCTTAACAATCGAGAGTTTTCACAAAGCCCCCGAAACGCAAGCGCAAACGCAAACGCCAATCTCATTGTTCGATGCCCAGCAGAGAACAGCGAACAACAGGATAGGCGTTCGCGTGGGCGTTTCGGGGGCTTTGCGAAAACTCTCCAATGGCAGCGATCAAACGCGAAAAATTTCGCATCGCATCGGCGCCGCCAGTGTGAACATGGCTTTAATTCGGATATTTGAAGTGTACTCGTACTTATTCATACCAAGATGGAATGAATTGTCATTATCAGAAGACACGATCAAAGATAGTGAGGATACATGTATGTAGCATATCTTACCGTCTTTTTCTAGTGGTGGAACGTTTTGCTGGTTGACGATGTTGATTCCGTCTTAGCCCTCTCACAAACACAGGGGGTGCAGTTGCTTCGATGTAGGAAGCATGCAGCCGGTTGATTCTTTTGCCATCGGAAGAACTAAACTTGATTTCGTACGTGCTTGTTATGAAATACTGCAGGTCGTCAACAAATCTCATCTCAAACGTGTCAGGGCTTGACGTTCTTTCCAACTTCGCGTGTCCCCATCGGCCGGTATACAGGTGGAGCTTTCCATCCGATTTCTTCAAGCGAATAGTGATATCGTCGAAAGCAAGATGGCCGTACCTTCCGACGTATTGCTTCAGAGGACGGGCATGTGCCGTGTTGTCGACGTCACGTTTCTCCATTGCACCGCCTGCGTTTTTATTTTTGGCTTGAAGATAATCGTTGATCCACTTCATTGGAAACTGGCAGGCATTTGTGCCGTTCAGCCATGGTTTCAACCCGAGAAGACGATCTGTGATGTACTGATGAACAAGCCTCAACATCAGTCCTCCGGATGGACCGTTGAAAGACGTAAATATGGCGAGCTTTTGTCCTGGTATCAGCCAAAGGTTGGTGGTGAAAGTCGAAATACCACCCGAATGCATCTGGAGATGGTAACCTAAAAAAAGAATAACCCAGCGGGATCAGTCAAGCGACTGGCGATCACGCAAATGATCACGGCGGCAGCAAGGGCTCTCTAATGGGTAATCTGACTGCCGACGTAGAGACAGCCACCTAGCGGCAGCAACAGGAACTGCAAAAATACATTATAAAATGTACGCAGAAAATCTGGCCCATTCGCCAACAACGTAGCTAGTCCCTGAGTTGGAAAATGGCGCGGTGGGGCCGGCTGTCGAGAAAAAGTGGCAATACCGTGGTCCTTTAAAGGGAGACTCCACTCATTGTGTAAAATTTTGAATTTTTGAAACATCGTTAATAAATTCAAATTCATTGATACTCTACTTTCATTGATTTAAGACCGGTTCTGGATATTCAAGCCACGCCCATTCTGTATACTAGTAACTTTGACCTCATGGTTCGAATCCATGAATAGAGCTGACCATGTATGATTGACGTGTAGCCTGCACCTGTGTGCTATGTTTACATCACAATTCGTAAGCAATGCCTGGATAACCGATGCCGAATGAGTTGGCCTACCGCACTCACTGACCGTGGGTATTGCATAACGACTAGCACGGATAACTAGGCCCATCAGTTGGCCTATACAGGGGTGGTGTTCCCGAAGCCATCTTTAGCGTAACGAATCCCTTACAGCGTCGTTAGCCCATCGTAGAATACGCGACGCTGTTCCCGAAAGGTTCGTTATGGTTAACGTATTCGTTATTTTAAAGGGACCAGGAAAATTGTTTCTAGCTTCGGTTATTACAAAATGTTATTTCCTTCATTGTAAATTCCCACCATCAATTCACTTTTTCAATTAAGCGTTAATTACTGACACCCAGACAAATCGATTATCGCCTGACCATGGAGGAGTCGCTATTTGAGCAACTGCTCAGCAGGTGTCTCCCATGGTCATTTGCCTATACGTCACTGGGAATCTGGTCTGGGACTAGTCTTGTAATTCTATTGTGTGGTCTGAGTCTAAAATTAGCAACAGTATAGTGAACAGGTGATTGCTCACATACACACAATGAAAAGGTTTAAGTATGAAGTGGAATGACAAATAACTTATAGCCATAACAACCGGTTTCTATTTTTGCGTACAAAGGTCGGACAAACATTAGATTACTGACAAGTCCAAGCTGTTCGCGGGTGGCTATATTTGGAATGTCTAGTGGAAGACAACCCCAACATGATTGGGGAAGTGTATCCCAGCGACGGAAAAGTTTTTATTTATGGCATAAAACGAGGGAAGTTTTGATAAGATTATTTTAACCTCCCTTATATTAAAGAAACTACAAGGTACATGTACATGTAAAAACAGTGAGATGGATCAGGGATGATTCTTGAATGTTCCCGTGAGTAGTAGGAAAGAGATGAGGGGCAATGGGCACCAAAGAAACAATGTCTGTGAATTGCTCTGGGCTGTGTCAACTACATTTTAAAATATCAAGCTTATCAATGCAACAAACTATCCGTCGTCTCCCTGTTCCCAAGTCATCTGGATGAGCTAAATTGAGCCAAAACAGAACTGAAGATTGACAGTTATGACGCGAGGTGCGTTTTGAAAAGACAGGTGTGAAAGGAATGCGAGTCCTTGGAATACAGGTCCAAATTACAATAATCAGCAACTGTGGGCTCCATTGGGACTGTCATTGTTTTGAACCGTATACATGTATCTTATCCCCTTCTTGAACAATAAACCCGCGTAAGGTTCCTGGGGACCTTAGGTTTCTGACACAGCCAATAAAGATTAGCGAGCTTTCATTTGCAAATTCGAAATGCTTGGCTCTCAGTCTCACTGACTCGCAAAATTCTAAGTTGGTCGGAAAATACATGTATATATCACTTAGGATCATTGAATGATAACATAATTAGCATTTTGCTCGATTTTGTGGGCAGCTACTAACATGACTAATAAGTAGCAAAATTGGCATTATTGGTTGAAGTGGTTGCGTAATACAACTGGCTGCATTTTGCAAGCTATGACTAAGAATTTTAAGAGTTATGTAAAGTGACTCGAAATCTCGAATTTTTGACGCAAAAAATCTGACTAACTGCACAAAAAATTGGGACAATAAGGCTCGGGGGCCCTCAGGAACCGTCATAAGAAGGTGCCCCGAGCCTTATTTTCTCAATTCAGTTCAATGCAGTTCGTCAGATCTCTGCGTCAAAAACTCGAGATTTCGAGTCACTTTACATAACCCTTCAGTCTCAGCTAACACTCTCTCAAAAGATCATTCTCTTCCCTTGATACAGGATAGCATATGCAATAAACCAAATTCATAAATTTATCCCTTACGCATCCAAGTCATACTACTCCCCCCCCCCTCCACTCATTACTTCATTGCAGTCACCAAAGCCACCCGAACACATGTAGGAACCAACAATAGCCTGCTGAATCCAGCATGTATACAGTGTGTGCCTAGTATATCCAGTATATCCACTCTATGTGACAGAGATTAGGTCGATAATGTTATGTAATCTTTTCACAACATTCCTAATCTGTGCTCACTCCAGCGTGATAGCCTGCGAGTTCTTTTACTGTGCAATAAGTCCAATGTAAAATAGTTAGGACCGGGTACCAGTCTGTAGGTAACCAGTGACGTAAAGATTCGAGGCGCCACTCATGATTTTGTGGCAATTGTCAAAACTAAATCATGACCATAGGCAGAAGAGGGTAATTAGAAC
>NMRB01001599.1:30497-80502 GCA_002633025.1 Notospermus geniculatus | reverse complement strand
CCAAAACATTATTGCTTATTCAGCCGAGCGACACCGCAACGACGTCGTTAGCAGCTTTTGAGCCAAGAGACCGTTAAGTTGGCTTCGGGAACCCATCGTTAACCTTCTCTTTATGGTCTCGTTAAATGCCATAACGAATGCGTTAACTGGGGTTTTAACGATGGCTTCGGGAACACCACCCCAGGTGTTATTTGTTGAGCATTTCTGTGAATTACCCTGGTGGTTACGTCATGGTCCCGGAACGACAAAACCCAACGGAAAATTAATCAATCGCACGGTACACAGATTTAAACCACAAATAGCAAACTGTTTGTCCGTACTGACAACCACGAGTCACTTTCAGCCCACCAGCACAAGTAGAAAATGTGCGCCAATGAACAACAAGGGGCCGTGGGCCTATTCACGCTGTGCTGCACGGGGGCGGTCACAGGCACTTATAATGAACCGGTCTTAAATCGATGAAAGTAGAGTATCTGCAACATGTCAGATTTTTAAAAAATCAGCAATCTCCTCATTTTACGTATTTTAATTGAATATCAAGGTGACCATTGCACAGCACATGTGATGTCATATGTGCTCAATGCATATTTATGAAGGAACAACCAATAGGATTAGGCAGTAACAGTATTAGCTCATTCAAAGGTCGTCAGCCTATTGACACTAGTGACATCACAATTCATGGCATTAGTCTATCGATTGATAAAAATTCAAAAGCTTACAATGAGTGGAGTCTGCCTTTAACATCGAATCGCCGGAAGATTTTTTTTTTTAAATTTCAACAGGATTTGTTCTGAAATGATTGTCTATACTCAGGTTCTTGATACGGGAATCTCCCACCAACCACATCGTTTCTTCTGCGCGGATAAAATTTTCTAAGTCCGAATTTTCCCTATTTCTATAGGAGATGTGGGTAGTAAATCAGCTCATAATAGAGTTGTCGTGAAAAGGTCGGTTCCATGTCCCCATTATTGCGTGCTATACCGTAGGACATCACATGCGATCAAATTTGTCATCCATTTTTTTGGGAAATTCAGATTCCGGGCATATTGGGGCTTCAGTCATGTCAGTGTATAAACCCACATGTAGGCCTTTATTGAGCATATTCAGAAAATTTGATGAAAAATTTGATCGTGTGTAGGCTATAGGCCACTGTCCCATTTCCTATGCCTAAGTGGGCGGGGCTTGAATACCTACAAGCGGTCTTAAATCGATGAAACTAGAGTAGGCCTAATTACGAACCTCTGTATGTGCCGGCAAACCATCCAAATCCATAAGCGAATGTATTGAAGGATGGCGGAAATATTGGTGCTGGTAAACTATAGGTTAGAAAAGACGGCGGTATGGGCATCTGAGGTGTATGCATTTCGGCGTAAATGTCGTCATCCAATAGAGTCTTGCCGGATGGCAGTGCGCTCCTGTTGAGTTGAAATCGCATGTACTTTGCCATGTCCTCGGCGTTTGAACAAATGGAACCAGCTGGACCTAGTGGCACCACCGTGCTGAAAAATGACATTTAAAATAACAAAATCAAATGCTTGGGTAAACGTTAGGACGTTAAGATATAGCACAGGTTCTGTCATTTGCTGCAAAGACCATTCCGTTAGAAATGTACACATGCAGTCCAGTGCAATTCCCATCGAGATGGACACCTGACAGTGCAAGCTAAACGCCATCTTTAAGAAATATATTTTCGGGTCAAAATTATCATTTAAATCCTTCTGTCGAACGAAAAGAACAATACGATAATTATTATGACTATTCATAATGATGACGATGATGTTGAAGATGATGACATGTGCTAATAAAATGCATGCTTTCACATTGCGCCTGTTTGGGCTAGCAAAGTACTAACGGTGCTGCATACTTCAATCTCTCTATTGAAATCGAAGGACGGACAGTTACATGTAAATAAACTGTACATTCGAATAACATTGTTTCTGTAAATTATGAATGGATCGTATAAAATACAAATAGAATATAATCAAATGAGGAACCCGCGTGGCTTTTATCCTGGCAGGTCGGCGCTGCGAGCGGTGCGACCGAAGCGACGTCATTGACGTCGTTTTAAGTGTTGACGTTGCGTCGTGAAAAAATGAGCTGTACATTTTTCTACAGCAATAATCACACAAAAACGTTGCCAATATCGCCATCCTACATCTTCATTTTAAGGAAAAAGCAAAGAAATTGCAGAAATTTTCATCTGCGACAAGATGATGTAAAGGGGCTGTAACGTATTCGGGTGATTGTACGGATCAGGGATTGTGAAGCAACCGTAAGAGCTATCTTTTTGAAACTTGGGTGACATATACCTTGCCCCAAAACAACATCAATTATACCAAACTTTGATGCCTGGTCATTATGTAACACCTCGTTATGTAACACCCAACAAAATTCTATATATCAGGTTTTCAAGGGTTTTCTTCAAGAAAATGGGTTCAATTGAGGTTGAAACCTCATGCTATGTTGCAGTGCATGTTGAGTGTGACAGGGGGAGGCTGACTTCTTAGCAGTTGCCATGGCAACCAACCATTTTCTGTTCTTTGACACCCATTTCATTTCATGATTGAAACCGACATCAAAACCATGCTTTTCAAGTAATGTCCAGCAGATTCATTTGCATCAACGACATGATCTAATTATGTAACACCTAGCAACCACCATAGCAACCAAGAAAGGTCTTTCCGCTCTATGGGGTCAGTTTTTGAACTTCACAGTTTGCTGAAGTTCAGCTTCCAAAGCTTCTTTACTGGATACTCAGCACAAGATGCTGATTGTCTTTGGTTTTGGTTTGGTTATCCCCAGTAATACTGGGGTAAACTACCATAGCGACCACCTTTTAGCATTCTATTTTGAAAAACGCTTGTCATTTCTACAGCTGAGCCGTGGGCATTTCAGTCGGAAAGTAACCATCCAACCACCGACACAGTGAGAGTCCATCATGAAATAGTGCAAAGAGGGGTTTGTCTTCACTCTGTTGACCAATGTGTTTGTGTGTTTCAGCAACATTGGCATTGATTGATTGTTTGGCATGGTACACCAGAACATTTGTACCATTATGCAGGTATCCATTCTATGACATAATCAGTTTGCACAATTGCAGCACACTGTGATTGGGGTTGAAAAAAGATTATTTACATTACATAGCTTGCAGCTTAGACACAGTGTAAAACAAGTGATAATCAGTCTGCAATGAAAATGTGATCTCCTGCCAGAAGGCCTACTGGTCTGTCGAATTACTGGAGTTTGTTAATCATCATTTGACTCGACATTCTTTGGTGATGTAAAGGGTTAATAGCGTTGCTATGGTGGTTGCTAGGTGTTACATAATTAGATCATGTCGTTGATGCAAATGAATCTGCTGGACATTACTTGAAAAGCATGGTTTTGATGTTGGTTTCAATCATGAAATGAAATGGGTGTCAAAGAACAGAAAATGGTTGGTTGCCATGGCAACTGCTAAGAAGCTTCCCCCGTCACACTCAACATGCACTGCAACATAGCATGAGGTTTCAACTTCGATTGAACCCATTTTCTTGAAGAAAACCCTTGAAAACCTGATAGAATTTGGTTGGGTGTTACATAATGAAGTGTTACATAATGACCGGGCATCAAAGTTTGGTATCATTGATGTTGTTTTGGGGCAAGGTATATGTCACCCAAGTTTCAAAAAGATAGCTCTTACGGTTGCTTCACAATCCCTGATCCGTACAATCACCCGAATATGTTACAGCCCCTTTTAGTGCCAGGCGACCTAAACAAAAGGGTTGTTTTTCACGCCTGAAATGAATGGAAATAACGTTAGAAAAAGGAAACTTCGGTCGCACCGCTTGCAGCGCCACGTCGTGAGGTTAGTTCCTCCGGTTCCCCATTGCCAGAGAATTGCCCATTATGCATAACGTACATTTGCGATGAAAGGTGCTGCCAAAGAGAAGAAATCTGCATTTTAGACTCTGAAATATTTCGTCCTGCTTTGACATAAAATGACTACCACAAAATTACTAACCGAAGCAGTTTAACGGGCAGCTCAACCACCTTCCCCTCAGGTGTTAATGCAACCGCTTTCGCGACATTTGGTCCCTGTACAAGATTCTCAACAAACTTTGTTGACTTCATTCCTAAATTGTTAAAAATCTCCTCCTGGACTAGTTCTTCCCATGTCTTTCCCGTGATCTTCTCTGCCACGTAGCCAGCCAACATGTACATGTGGTTGTTGTACATGAATTTTGTATGAGCAGGATGAGTTGCATTCATGTACTGAAGACGCCTGAATTAGAAAAAATACAGGAGAATGAGTAGGGTAAGAGATTAGACTACAACTCGTCGAAGTTAATGGGACTGTACCAGTCTTCGTCAATATATCTCGCAGAATCGCTTCAGTTGATGTTTACTAAAGTCAGGTATACATGTATACACGCCTTTTGAATAGACGATTTCATAGGTGTCTCACTGCGATCTAGTATTTTCTCAGTATTTTCTATCATCTCTCCTGGTATTTCCTATCGGGACGTCTGAAGGTATTTCACTTGAAGTGATACCAGTATAAACGTGGAAAAGCGTTGTTCAGAGGCACCGAGATAAAAAGAGAAGCGCTTTTGCCGAATAAGCGTTTATGGTCGCGCTTCTATAGGCTATACGCGCGCAAGGACGGCAAATCTCAGTACAGTAGGGGTGAAAGTCGACTGACCTGGCTAGTGGCTGAATGACGAGTCGGACAGCATTGTACCAGTGAAATTTAAAAACACACCTATGGCATGAAGATTTGCCGTTCATGTGCGCCTACTCTTTATTCCACATCAGATTGGCGCCAGGTTTTCGGCCAATATCTCCGCAACGGCTGGGTCAAATTTGACATGCTATCCATCAACTGACTTGTCTTTCCTGTCGGTATGTTTCTGCTGCTTCCTTTTTCGGATCCCCTTCTGAAACCCAATTCATTTCGCCACAATGTTCAGTGCAGTTTACACATGCGCAATGCATTGCGTCATTTCAAAGTGGCCGCCAATTCGGTCGTAAACACGAAATGTGATTTGTGAAAGAACTATTTTATGCCAAGTTTTTAGGCAAAATGACAGTGATGATGCCTGTACCGGCAAATGACAAATCAATTGATGTATGGTATGTGAAATTTGACCCAGCCGTCGCTGAGATAGCAGCCATCAACCGCGCGCCAATCGGATGTGGAATGAAGAGTAGCCAAACTGGGCGACTATCATCGGCAAAGCAGCATCCACTGTACGGTTCTCCGCACTCACCTTGTGCTGCGTGGTGACGTACTTACCATGAAAGAGTTTCCCTGTCCACTTTGTACCCTGTGGTATAGCCGCCCTCGTAATCAGGGACACCTGTCCTGTGCCCCAGAATGTCCCGAACGGTTATGTACTTGGTTCGGTACTCATCGCTAAGTTTGAATCCATCCCCTATGATCTCACTGACGGGCGTATCCCAGTTCCACCTGTTACAATCAGATGGCAGAGAACAGTTGTACGAAATAAGGGAAAAGTTGTTTTCTGATGACACAAGCAGGCAACACATGAGAGAACTTTTCTTGTTCTTGCCAGCAATTTTTAAAGGACCACGGTATTGCCACTTTTTCTCGACAGCCGGTGCCATCGCGCCACCCTCCAACCCAGGGACTACTAATAACTACGTTGTCGGCGAACTGACCCGATTTACTACGTACATTTTGTAATGCATTTGAGATCCAATACCGTGCTCCTAAAGGCCGCCGTACAGGATACAATTTTTTTCCTACGAAATATTTTGTAGGAATTTATTTTTCCGTGTATGACGGGAAACATCGTCCCATTTTTGTCGTATAGGAAAAAATCCACAGGTAGGTTCTGTTCTATTTTTTCTTGTACAATAAAATGCTATAGGAAATAATTCCTATCGTGTACGGCGTGGTAGCAGATTATTGTCCAACTGACGCTATGTGCCCCTTTGTCCGCATGTAATAGGTCAATCCTACAAAAAATATGACCCCGTGGGGGTCATATTTTTCGTCACACATAACATTTACGCTGCAACGTAATATTTCCCAGGAAATAAATGGGATCATCTACAGGGGGATGCGAAATATTTCCTTCCGAAAAATTGGGTGAGAAACCGTGCGAAATATTTCGTAGGAAAAAAAGTACCGTTTACGACGGCCTTAAGTGGTAACCAACAAACAAGAATTATTGCCAGTGAAAAGCAAACGGCAATCTGGCTTATTGTATTGTACATCCGTCAGGGCCGTCGCTATAGCATTATTGGCCCTGGTAAGTACGGAGGAGGCCATCAGAAGCTACTCATGTTCCTCACTTGGATGGGGTCTTTTACTTGCCCTTGCAAAGACACAAGGTACAAGGCACCACGGCTTACTGTCCCATGCGACGGACTGATGAAGAGCCGGGAATTAAATCCCATATGACCCGGGCTGGATTCGAACCCGGGACCTGCCGCTTGCTAAGCGGACGTGATAACCACTAGGCTATCAAGCTCTTGCTTATTACGAGCAATGAGCATTGAAAACTAATCATGTTTGATCGGAGCAAAAATTTGCTTGCAGGAGGCAATAAGCTCCTGAAAACATACGCGCACGGGACATTTTTCTTGCTCATCACTAAATAGGGAACCCCGATCACGCAGACCACGCGAGAATATACACGTGGGTTTGAACTGATAGTACACCGACGCCACCTATTATTCATGACGATTCAAGGTGTGATTGGCCGTGCTTGGCGAACCGCATCTCTCGAACAATGAGCCTCTATAGGTGTCACGTCTGCTCTATCAGTCTCACGTGACCACTTGGCGCTTCCCATTGTTAGAAAGATCAAGGTCAGAAGAGAAGTTGCCTCGTTTGCAAGGGACTCAAACGTTTCGCAGGAAGTAAGAGCGCATTTATAATCCATGTGCGGACATCTTCCCACAGCAGGGTTCCTTTCACCTCGCTGCTCTTCATCCACTCAACATGATCACGCACTTGCATGGCAGCGTAGGAACAGGAACGAGACCAAAGCCTTGCATTGGAGGAACGAACGACTTCGGATTTGTACAAATCGCACGAATTCGTCATCGTTTAGGCCACACTTATTTTATTTGTTGGTTTACGGATTTTTTCTCTGGAAACCCCTGGCAGGAGGGCGGAAAATAAAAATAAAAATAATTGTAATTATTTGATTATTTTTATTAGATTCGTCAGAACATGTGACAGGTGGCTATAAAAATGATAAAAATGTACTTTGGGGCACTTCATGACACTCAATGTATGGGAATGGGAATGAATGTTACAACCGCTGTGAATTATTTTCGTCAGGCAAGGTCGTCCAGCATGTCGGCCGTAAAATAATAGCGTTGTTTCTTATTTTTTATTTTTATTGATTGGGTAATCAGTTTGTGGGCGGCGGCAAAAAATAATGCCATTTTTCAATTATTTTTATTTTCCAAATTTGAAAAAAAACAAGTGCGGCGGATCCGTAAACCAATGAATAAAATAAGTGTCGCCTTATCATTCGTAAAAACAATAATCTGTAGTGGGCATTCCTCCACAAACTTAACATATAAGCAACGCACTTAATTTATGAGAACAAAAACACAGAAAGTTGGAAAATTTGAATCAGTTTACCTTTTGCTGTCTTGCAACGCTTTTCCTACAACAACTGCAGTGAAGCTCTTCGAGACGCTACCGATGCAGAAAAGTGTTTTGTGGTCCACTTTGTTGTTGGTTCGGGGTTCTGTCACACCGTAGCCTCGCAACATGCTTTTTTGGCCATGTACGACGGCGAGGGTCAACCCTGGGACAACGGCGTTGTTGCACTTCATGAAGTCCTTAACGAAGCTATCGATGTCATCCTCGACTGATCGCGGGAAGCGTTCTCCTTTCAGAGAGTGGAAGGCGATAGCCAAGAAGAACAAGACGGCCCAGGCACGCCAGGCCGTGCTGAAAACAAGCTGAAATTCCATTGCCGAGTCTATCTCGTGTGTTGAACCCTCCTCAATTTTCGGCAAATTGATTTCTCTGACAACACGTCAACGCCAATTTACGAAATCGTAAAATGGACGATTAAAATGATCATACAACAGATTAAATAGGCGTGGGACATTTGAAATAGATCGATGACCTGTCACTTCTAATAACCACCTGGTTAAACATTCTTTATTGTCAAAATAAATACGCCAAAACAAACGACAACAATAATTTAAAACAATCGGGTGAAGTAAAATGTAATCTGGGCGACTTAACATGTATATCCATGTGATGAAGTTCGGGGTGGAAGTATGACGTACCTAACATGCCTAAGCGTCTATGGTCACTCACAAACGATGTTCACGCTCAGCCCACTCTCGTTAAGATTGGCATTTTGTAAAGTGGACCTTTAAACACTTGTTGATCACCATCGTCCTCAACAAACGGCATATCCAAATATCATAACATTATCAAATCACTCCTATCGGATAGATATTGACATGCCCAGCCAGCTGATTAAAATGTTCTGTACGCTCCAGCCTGTTTTTGGAGTGTGCAGTTTGCAGCTCTATTGCCTCTTTTGTCTCTTTCTCCATACGTTTACTCACTAATTACACAAGCCATAATTTATATGACTCTTTTCCAAATCACACGTGTACTAATCATACTCTGTTTCTGTTTTACAGGTCTTCAATTAGCTCCAGCACTCAACAATGGAGCTTTGTTTCTATTCAATTATTACTTTCCACACCTCCTGTTTGCACAGGGTTTCTTAATTTCAGATTTACTTGTAATGTTGGGATCCAGCTCATTACACTTCTGGTAGCTCGACTTGAAAGTGCCAGCCTGAAGATGGGTCGAAAATTTGCAAGATTCTGGAAGTTAACTTCCTGTTTTTCATTCCCTTAAGGAAAAAGGTAGATTCGTATTGAAATACGTTGATGACAAACTTTCATTCAAAACTGCAATGTTTGGTTGTAGACATCATGGCCTACCATGTGTCTGTACACACTCAATAATTCAGTGGTATCGGCCTCCGCTCGAAGCTGTCACCCTCAACCACTGAAACACTTGGTGCCAAAGTCCATTTCTGAACACTAGATGTCACTAACAGTTGTTGACGAACGCGCTCGATCAACCAGCCAATGAGCGATCAGCCAATAAGAAAATGCTTTATGTTTCCCCCTAGTTGCGTGAAATACTGGTCGCTGATCGGGTGATGACAGTTTGCGCCATCTAGCGTTCAGAAACATGATTAGGCCCGATCTGTGCCAGTGGTAGTCTCGCGCAACCAGCCCCTCGGTCATACTCCGAGGTCGCCAGACCCAGGGTCTGGCACGGAACGCAATTCTCATTGAATTTTCTTATTCCGAAAATTCAAAATAAGGGGAGCTTCGCTGATTGGCTAGTCACTACCAATGTATTATGCATGCATGCATGCCGTGCAGTGTAGTTGTGTTCTACGTCATCAGTCATCGCGTAGATTGTCCGCCATGATGGTTTTACAACATTACAAGTCAAAGTAACCATACGGACCAGACTCTAAAATTGGAAATTTATTGGAAATTGCAAGAGTCTGGTGGCACGAGACTATGCCAGTGGTTGACAGCGTATAACTAGTATTAAGCTCGAGGGCACTAGGGACGAGTGTAGTGTCTGTACTACCTCATACTTCATACGCACAAACCCATGGAGAACTTCGCCGTGATTTGTGTTTCCCTCGCACCTCGTGCACCAATCAGCATGATCAGGACACTTGTTAGCCAACCTCGCTGCCAGGTTGGCAACAAGCCAGTTAAACCAACCGCTGTGTATTTTGTGGTTGGAAAGTATTAGGAACGAGGATGGTCACAAATTGTCCAGCCATTTTATCAACTGCGATTTACCCACTATTCGCATGAACTATGCTGTTGAACAAAAATAATGAAATTTTCTAAAACAGAGAAGGTAGGTGTACAGAAAGACCGGCGTGGTATTTATAAATTTTCAGATTTATTGCAGATGTTAACGATCCATGAAGAAAAACGATTATCATAAACCTAAGCGGGAGTCAATCCACAAACAGGAACATCCGGTTGAAAACAGCTCACCACAGCGAAGTTCGTCAAGGGTTTGTGTGTGAGCGTAGTCGGAGGGCGGAGCGATGTCCCAAACCCTTGGCAGTCAAGATGGCATTCGGAACGACCTGAGGCGAACTGCTTATCTGTCCACTGGGGGCGAAATTCACCTCGGACACAAGTCCAAGGCAGCCACGTGATCGAGCGTGGAACTATTTTGGCCGAATTTTGGCCTATTAAGATGTTCAACCTTATTTGCTGGATTATTTGAGCCATATTATATAATATTATATATAAACTTACCGTTATCTCACCCAATCTGCCAATTATTGATCAAAAACGCAACGTTTTTGTGTGCCCTATTTTGTTCATGCGCAGGTGTGAGGCGAACCGCATCCAAACCACCAGGAACGCATTGAAATCATTGCGCGTTCAATATGGCTGCCTTGGAATTGTGTCCGAGGGGAAATGCGAGTGTCTACGGAAATTGCCGAGCAGTTGCCTTCGGAAGTTCCGAATGTCAAGATGGGTTGTAGAGTAAATTCATCGTTTTCACACGGTCATAGAGTTCGATATAACCACTTCAAGTAGTCAAACAGACCTTAAGGGCCGGACCTGGTCGGTCGATACTGCACAAATACGCCGCTTTTAGCATTTAAGCTGTGCTCAGTAAACATCCTGATTACATATGAATTGATGGGATAACATCATCAAGTTATCGCTGCCTCAACAGAGGCTGACATGTCGACCCAGCTGATTAGTCATTTCGCCAATAAGTGATGAAGGAACATATTTATACTTGGTCAATTCTGTCGTTTAATGATTTTCGGCCTATGGTTAGTTAAGGGGCAGTTTTCGGTAAATATATCTTATTATACTTGAGCACTAACCAAAGCTCCCTTGTCCGTCGAAAAGTAATGGAACTGCTTGAAGGATATTCTGCACGATTTCGCCAATCGCAAAACAATCAAGAATTCTGTTGAAATTCTATATGATCACTACATTTCCACTGATTCCACTCGTGTGCACTGTTAGAAATAACAGAGGATTTTACAGAAAATCTGTGCAGCAGAGTCCCCAGGACTGGATCTGTAAAATTACAGACTTAAATAAATGTTAACCATGTTAACAGAGACTTGACTGGAGGCTGACCGAATTATATTTTCGTACTGCTCTCAGAAGGCATCATAATGGGATGTCCAATGGAGTCCAACCAATACAGGAAAATATGAATCATACCATATGTAAATTTACAGAAAATGCCGGGGACTCTGCTGCGGGCAATTTCTGTAAAATTACTACAAAAGTACTATTGTAAAATTAATAATTTCTAAGTTTTTCTAAATTTCTAGTTTTTCTAAGTTTTATGACAAAAAGTAGTTTTTTTAGGAGAAAAATTTAGTTTTTGTCAAAAAACCTTTTAAGCATAATAGTAGGTTTTATTGCAAAAATATAGGTTTTTTACTAACTGGACAATACGCTTGCCATAAGCGCTCACAACGCGCGGGCTGCTCGTTACATGTATGATTTCGCAAACAATAGAAGGGAAGCTCAATGCGCTTCGTGTTTATGAACTACATTGGCCGGTGGGATTTGTTTTTTTTTTACATTCAATCCGCACTATCACCCATGCATATGTTTCGGTTTAGCCATGATCACACGTGTACGAATCATACTCTGTTTCTGTTTTACAGGTCTTCTCTTTGCAGTTAGCTCCAGTACTCAACAGTGGGGCTTTGTTTCTATTCAACTATTACTTTCCACACCCCCTGTTTGCACAGGATTTCTTTATTTCAGATTTACTTGTAATGTTGGGATACAGCTCATTACACTTCTGGTAGCTCGACACTTCTTCAGGCCGGCACTTGGTAGCCCAAGTGCCGGCCTGAAGAAGACCCCTGTTGGGGTCGAAAATTTGCGAGGTTTTTGGAGGACGACTCCTTTTTTTATTATATTATTTTTTTATTAGTTTTTACAGTGAAGTTGTAATCAGGTCAACGGAAAAAAAGATGACCTTTGTTGTTGTTGAGGTAAGTGAAAATGCACAGTGCCACTGACTACATCATGACTGCACCTTTTTCCAGATTTCCTTTGAACCTTAGAAATCAGTTTTTTTAAATGCAGGATCCAAAACAATGACACCGTCACATTAGCAGTTTCGGTTACATTACTCTTGTTCCGTGGTTCCGATGGCTTTTGAAATTCAGGATCACAAGTACGACGGGAGTCAAGAAATATCTGATGAAATACGAGCAGATTTCCAGTTATTCCACCTGTACTGTACGTACTGAAACCTTGATGTCTTGCCGAACGGCACGGCCAAAGAAATGCTTCTCCGAGTCATCTTTTCTTCTTATTCGGCTGATTAAATGTGCAACCTGCATTGACGATTTCCTTTTGTTTTCTTCGTTCCTTATCAAGTGTTTTGATCAACAAAGGTGCACGGTTCGGGTATAATTACCCCTTTAAAGAGTTTCAAGTTTAGTTTTTAGAACTAGAATTCTTGAAGCATCTTGTTCGTGAATTTGGCATCGTCAGTCCTCCTCAGAAGTATCGACGCCATGTTGTATTATCTTGTCTCCGGTTGATGCTACGGAATTTCGTGAATGAAGAGAAAGTCGATTGAATTTGTCGAGATCTCTTAGTACTTATTTTTGTTGTACATGTATAATTTTTCAAGCGTATTCAAGCCGTCGTTTCGAGTATTTGCAGCTTAGCCCATAAAACAGTCATTAAAGGACGGATTCTATTTCCGAGTGGGGTTCACAAAATGGGTGAAGACCTCTGGAAATTATCTGGATATCAATTAATCCAATTAACATGAAAATGAGTATTTACGAATTGACGTCAAGTAATACCACTGAGGCTGTTCCGGCAGGACTCGACCAAAGGGCGACTCACAGTGATTACACCTCTCTGGAGGAATATCTAAATCGATTCTGGGAATGGCGACTTCATTTACTCCTCTGGAAATGGGTACCTCCGTTTCTATTAATATTTGGGACAGTGTTGAATACCTTAACTGTACTCGTCTTGCTGAGACGAAAGTTTGGCAAAGCATCCACGAGGATTTTACTCATTTTACTTGCTTTAATAGACACCGCCGTGCTTTGGACAGGACTCTTTCGTCAATCGGTCTTCTTTTTGTTTCAGATTGACCTTCGAAAACTGTCGTACATTTCCTGTCCAGTTCATGCCTTCTCCACATACTTCTGTCTGCAGTTTGCCAGTTGGAATGTCGCATGTTTGACAGTCGAAAGATGGATATCTGTCTCTTTTCCTTTAAAGGCAAGAGCCATATGTACAAAGCGATCGGTTTCCTTAAGTGTGGCCATTCTTTTCATATTTCTGTTTGCCTTAAATTCACAAATATTTTTCACCCATCACTTGTATTTTTCTGAAACTGGTAACTTTCATTGCACTAACAAGGCGGAGTACGATTACTATTGGAGGAAGGTGTGGCCTTGGATTGACCTGTTGGTCTATTCGTGTTTGCCATTCATTGTTATCGGGTTCTGTAACTGCTCCATACTTTTCACAGTCGTGAGGAGACAGACAGAACGTAAAGAACTCAAGAATAGTGGAGGGCGATCAGACGGTCAGTCATCTCAGTTGACCAGTATGACGTACATGTTGACAACTGTTAGTCTTGTTTTCATCTTATTAACAACGCCTGTCTCTGTTTATTTCATATATTTTACCTACACTGATATGCCAACCTGGAAACAAACGACACAAAAAATCCTTTGTCATGCAGTAACAAATCTTCTTGCTTACCTAAACAACACAATCAACTTTATCCTCTACTGCGTAAGTGGGAGACAGTTTCGGCGCGAGGTATTTAGAATGTTCCGTGGTTTGACACAATAGATGTATAAAACCTCAGTACAGTTGACAATCCGAGCAGACGTGTTTTCTTACATAACGCCGGTGTAACGTTTTTCAGTGTGGCCCGTGTGCCATTACAACAGACTGATGGAATAAGCCGCGACTTGACAATGGGCGACACACGAGAGAAACAGCGAGTCCATTTCCCAGTGGCAAGAGCTTGCCATATAATGCTAAAATAGTCCTTGCTTGGCAAGCATATCCCGGCCCTAATGCATATTGATTAGACGATACCGGTATGTGCTTGCCATCAGCATATTATTGTCCAGCACTTACTTGCGAAGCAGTTAATTCGTTCTTACATGACAAGCAGACTGAACATTCTCCTTGTGTGTCACTCTTAATATGTCGCATTCCTCTCGATGCCTTGCGTAGAGGGCAAGCCGGTGAGTCGAAAACGGTACATGTAGAAGGATGCCATCTATTGCATGGCTGTTTCCATAATTAATTAATTCTAATTGATTATAACTGGATTTCATTTTCATTGACCCATGCAGACCGGTGGTCATCAATATTTTATACGATTGCATATGACTACGATTGTTTGCTTGCCGTCAAACAACAATTTCTCCCTCAAGCATTTTGCTTACTAAAATAACCACCCCCTTTTCTTAAAGATAATGTATCACGGGTATTTTCGCGGGCCACGGAAATCATTGTTTATTTACATTTTGTTTGTTTATGTCATTTCTTTTTTGTCTTATGAGTAATTTTTGGTGGCATGCCCCTCTAGAAATTCTTTTGATGCCGAAAGTATTCAATTTGGTGGGTCGGCATGTCCCAAAAGTCCAAAATAACATAATGTAAACATCCATGTTTCCAAACACTGAACGTAAACAATGAAGTCATGATACATTATCTTTAAAGTATCTTTTCAATTTTGAAGTAAATTAAGCGGCACTGTATTGAATTGAGAAAGGCCTAGTGTAAAATGTACTATGTTCTGTGTGAATACATTAGTGCTCTGCCTGTAGATTTTTCAATGTGTGCTTAAAACTAAGGCTTCATTCTTTAAGCACCTATTTGGGGGGGGGGCTTCACGAGACAAGCCCTTTATATACGGTGCGGCTGCGTTCCGGATGGAGACTGGATCCAGGAGGGTTCGGTTTTTCCCGTGTAAAAGCGACATAGCCTACCTCCACCTTCCTCGGGCCAGTTCGGTTCGCCGCGCGAATCTCGGGACGGTGGCGGTAGGTACAGGCTAGTTATTCTCTCGAGTAAAAACGGATTTTTGGACGGAAGCGACGGAATTGTGGACGGAAGCGATCGATAACACTCACATCCGTCCAAAAGTCCTTATCCGTGATTGGTGGATTTTATGTGGATATTAATTCGTGATTTAATGGGGACATAAAATACGAATTTATATGGATATTAAATAAGTAGTGCGATTTTATATCCACATTAAAAACTCAGCTGCCATTGGTTGATTTAGTGTGGATATAAATTCTTGATTTAATGCGGACATAAAATCGAAATTAATGTGGACATTAAATATGAATTGTGTCCACTCCGGCCTGCGATACTCGACGGATCCGTCGCAGATCAAAAAACCACCAGGTCGACATTTCAGCGATTGAGAGGAACTCGGAGCAACTGGCAGTTATACGTCGAACAGCACGCTCATGCATCCGGCAGTTGCTCGGAGACGCAACGCTCAGGTCGACAAAATCGGCAACTGATCAGTCACTCCGAGTTGCTTCCATCGCCTGAAAGCTAGTTGCCGCGAGTTGCTTCAGTACGCAATGTCGACCTGTGGGCACCTTTAGCAGTGTTTAGAGTATTAAATCCTGAATAACATAGTACTCAAGCAGAGGCTGTATATCCAAAAAACAGCACAAAAACGACACACAGTATACAATTAATCGGAAAGTCGTCTCAGAATATTTCGCAAATTTTCGACCCCAATCGGGGTCTTCCTCAGGCGCAATGTCGAAGATATCCCAGAGGTGAATCAAGCAGAGGCAGTGATTTGGTTCGACCTGGAAATCAAACCACACAAGTCGCCAATTCAGACGCTTTGTTGGCAATACGTCTGATTCGGCTTCGCGTGTGCTGACATCTACTTATCGCACTTGTTTGACATTATCGTATGGTCGGCATCCAAACTCACGCAACCATCGTCAAAATCAACCACGAGCAACCGAAGCACACATGATTTTCATAACCCGCACTCTGTGTCTGTAGATTGCGTGCATAATGCAAGTGAACTGGCGAGGCAGCAAAGCGAAGACAGGTGTGACAGGAATCAGCGACCTAGGAATGCAGATCCGCCAAACAATAGCCCGCTATTGTAAGGTTATATTCGAACGGTCATGGTCTCTGTAGCCATATATATCCTAATCCCTTGCTGAACAATAAGACCGGACTTAGATTCCAGGGGGACTTGGATTCCTTTCACACCGGCGAAGTCAAGCGAATTCTTGCCAACACAGCGCTTATCAGGGATTCCACGGACACTTTGTCGAAGTTTGCGCGACCAAATATAAAATTAAACATGGCGCACACCTGGGATTTTTCGTGCGATTTTAAAGGATGCTGCCCTGTTGGGGCGACTGGTGATTCGCAGGATTTGTCGCCTATAGTCTGCGGCAGATCGTTGCACCAAGCGACTGTGGTCGCGCGATTAATTGTTCTCGTCTCATATCTGATTTGCTTGAGTGGTCGTTACATTGTTTGCCAAAGATCGTGGCACTGGGAGATCTGAATGACCGGTGTAACATCTGCCAGTGTTCCCCATTTGTGAGCGTTCCCCTCCTATTTGTCTGACGGAATAAGCTACGAATTGACAATAGGGGACACACAGAGAAACATTTCGATCTATCTGCCAGCGTTTCCCAAACAATAAGGGGACACACTGACCCACAGGTACACTGGCAGGTAAAACACCGGTTTCAATGGCCAACGGAGACGAAAGAAATTCGATCGCATCAAGAGACCAAAAAATTCAACGGACCGTGTTCAAAAAGGGTGATCATCGCGCGATTAAGGGTGTTTAGCCTAATCACCGTACAAATTCTGCATAACACAGGTTAAAGGCCTAGATAATTATTGTCTGATGTCTGTATGGTGCTTCACCAGAGGCGTTTACCCGCAGGATAATTAGACGCGTCTAACTATCCTGCGTCACAAGTCCAAGAGGACAAAGGAAATGTTGAACGATCAGGCAGGCTTGTCTAGAATTTGTCCAACACTTTCTTTTGTCCTCCCACACTAAGACGCAGGAAAGATAGACGTGTGTGATCATCGTGTGGGGAACGGTGGGTGCACCCTAGAAGCGATTCGCCAAGCGATTTGGCATCGCACGCGAATCGCTTTTGTTTGGAAGGCATTGCGGCATGAAATGACAAAGAACCGTCGCATGCGTTGGGCGAATCACCTGTAGTGTATACCCACCCTAAATGCTAGAGATCAGGCAGCATACAGAAGGCAGAACAATAGTTTCTAGGCCTTTAACCTGTGTAATGCGGAATTTGTACGCTGATTAGGCTAAACACCCTTTATGAATACGGCCCAACATGTTTAATTTTCGGTCGCAAAGGCTGACTGACTTTGCAACAAGTCGACCGACACAAAAAGGACGAAACGTTCGTCCGCAAACGATTCCGATGCGACGCCACAATAATCGTGACTTCAGTCGCTACCGGAGGTCGTCAGTCGTTTGCGGATGGTTCACTGAAATGGTCGCAAGTGTGGTCGGCGAGCGACCTCGCACCCCGATGGCTGCCTTCGACGTCGTGGTCTTTAGTCTCGTCGGTGGTCGCACGATTTTGGTCTCAGGTGTGCGCCATGCTTTAGATCTTGTCGCGCGATCGCCGGCGCTGACCGTTCTCAGTTTGTACACGCCAATGGTTCCGAAGTACCGTATTGTGTTACTTTCTCAACATCCCTGACGGCAACTTGCTTCGCGCCGCATAGGCTTAGTCGTTTGCGGATGGTTCACTGAAATGGTCGCAAGTGTGGTCGGCGAGCGACCTCGCACCCCGATGGCTGCCTTCGACGTCGTGGTCTTTAAGGGCACCGCACATTAGCGATTTTTTCGAGCGATTTTGTAGGCGACCGGCCTTGCGACCACAGAAGCGACTGAACATTTTTCAGTTTTTTTAGTTTTTGTTGACTTGTTTGCGACAATGCTTCTTTGGAAGATCAGTGATGTCGTGGATAACATCATTGATCGACCGCAAAGGTAATTATGGCAGGCGACGTAGTAGTCGCATCGGTAGTCGCCCCCATTTTAGTCGCCAGTGTGCGGAGCCCTTTAGTCTCGTCGGTGGTCGCACGATTTTGGTCTCAGGTGTGCGCCATGCTTTAGATCTTGTCGCGCGATCGCCGGCGCTGACCGCTCTCAGTTTGTACACGCCAATGGTTCCGAAGTACCGTATTGTGTTACTTTCTCAACATCCCTGACGGCAACTTGCTTCGCGCCGCATAGGCTTCTCATCACAAATAAAGAAATAAAAGCAGGGCTCGCCCACAACAAAAAATGAGGAAAACATTCACTTACAGATATTGAAGGGTACGTGTACGAAAATAATACGGGGCACGCATACCACGGTGCCCAATCAATATTGCCGTACGGCTGCGGGAGAAAGTTCCCGTCACATACGCTTGGCGGAGCTAAGATGCCAAATTACTATAAATACCATTGCTAAGGGCGAAATGATAACCCTTTTAAAATGAACGTAGGCTGCGGGAGAAGTCTAATTCTCCCGCAGCCGTACAGTTCATTTTAAAATTGCCGATTTTCGATGCGTTCTCCTGCAAATTTCTGGGAGATATTGCAGCAGCATGCCTTTTATACTGTATTCTTTCACCTAGGGCTATCATTTTGCCCTTAGCAATGGTATTTATAGCGATTCGGAACCTCACCTTCGCCACGAGTTGGTCACCGGAACTATCTCCCGCAGCTGTACGGCAATATTGATTGAGCACCGTGCATACACTTGTAAGAAATATCAGTTTAATATACCTGCCCCCCCCCGCCCCGTCTTTACGCCCACCTGTGTTATGGTGGTCGTACTACCGAGTGTCTATTGTTTGCATCAGATATGGAACACTTGTTCGTTCGTTTCCTGACTAGCAGCGGCGTAATTTATTAATATCCGGTGGTAATTAAATATTTCAGATTGGATCACGCTCTACCTAGCACCCGAAAAACATTTCATGAAATGGTCAACATTTAGAAAAATGATATTTTTCGTGTCGTGAAAGTTGCAATATAGCAAATCCAGTCTTGCTTGACACACGATGATGTGACACAGCGGACATGGACCATTAACAAGAGGATGTAAAGCAATATGTGCCGGAAGTAGAATCATAAAACCATGAAATTGTTGAGCTGTAAGAAATTTTATCACTAACAACGAGTACATCTGTACATCTGAGTTGGCAGTATTCGACTACCGTTCTTGTGTGTTCTGGTGCAGAGAACGGTGTTCTCGAATGAGTCGAACAGCCGAGAACGCGTTCGCGAACGTGTTCCTGTTCCCAAATCTCACACCATCTCGGTCGGTGGTGCGAACGGGAACAGTCGAGAACAAAGATGGCGGACACGGGCGGCAAGTTTATATGTATTTTTTGTCAGATCATAATTATTCTAGATTTAGGATCAAGCAGAAATGACATAAATGACATTTTCCTGTTCTAAACTGAATAATTTTGAAGTATTCTTGAAAACCACTGGCGTTTTTAGGCGGCCGTAAGTGAAACCATAGTAACAGGCACTTTCCTATTCGAGACTCGAGAACACGTTCCTTGTTCTCGGCCTGTTCGAGTGCAGTTGAGAACAGTGAGTCGAATACAACCATTGGGTGCCATTTAGCACCCGGTCAACTGAGATTTAGGTCTGTCAAACGATCTAATACAAATACAAAAAACTGTAATTTTGAAATTATGAACTCTGCGGGCCGGGAAATTATTCTTAGTGTCATGTTTCACTGCCATGACAAATTCCCTTTAACAGCTCGTTTATCTGACGTCGTTGCCCAGTTTATATTTACAGGGGCAGATCCAGGATTTGGGAAAACAGGGGGCGCCATGTGCTAGAAACATTGAAATTTGCGCCAAGTTCCAGAATTTCACGGTCGATTTTCGGCCAAAATGGGGAGGGGGGTGTGTCGGGTGCGCCCCTGCCCTTGGTTCCGCGCTTGATTTACAAACAAAGGCTTACCTTTACCGGAACTGTCCCCAACCAAGCAAATTATGGGAAAGATCTTGTTGCAACTATTTCGTGCAGGCATCACTTACGCGTCTGTAACTTAAACAAAATAAATACTTGTATAACTCGACAAATAACCAACTATCACGTCGTGGAGCTGTACGTTTCCGGAATGAGTTTGCCAATGCGGATTAAATCGCCTGGAACTATCAACTAACGCCGTGGGAACTGGAGCGATTCATAGTGCTTTAAAAGCTTGTTTAAAGATACGGCATCGGTCTGTTTCCACCGATTGACAGTAGAAGTCGGTGGGTCGGTGCGGTCAATTGTGTTTATAGTTATGACCTAAACGTCAGTGCATTCTGGTAGTGAAAGTATTGGACCCACTGCCTTCACGAAATTTCGATTCCACTTGTACAAAGCATGATGCCAGCAAAATATCTTTCCGATCAATTTGTGGTCATACTTTGTATCTCACTATCAGGTAGGTTTTACTTTTCACATTTACTATCTAAATAACTGTTACTTCCGCATTAGCGGCGAATTAGGCCCTACATGTAATGGCGTCTTTCCAAGCGCACTTTTCCATCGTCTATTTTCGTTAACCTCGTTGCCAAGGTCCACCTGTACGTCACGATGGCAGCCCTCTATTACGGTATCAAAATTCAAATATATTGAAATTTCATATGTTGCCAACTTCTATCTAACATTTCCAAATATTTTCGAATTTAGGTAAACAATTCATATATATTTGAGGAGAATGTATTCGAGGGAATAACCAAAAGATATTGAAAATTGTGATGAAAATATATTTTCAACTTTTTTCAATATCCGGTCAGGTCGTGTGACGTTTTCCATGTTGGTTCCTTCATGTAACAAGAAAAGGACATCGGAGCGATGCCAGTGGTTTCCGATGAGAAGTTTACTACTCTACATAGAGCTGGTTAACTGTGACCTTGACCTCTGACCTTGAGAATTATTGCGTAACTGGAACCGGGATCCTTGATTACACCTGTAGGGGATGGTTAATGTAGGCTTCTAATTAGTTTGCATTTGCATTTTAAAACTGTTTGACCTTGCCCTTGACCTCTGACCTTGAAGGTCATTGCGTAATCCGAAAGGTCATCCTTGATAATGTAGGTGTAAGTGAAGGTTTTCGGCTTCCACCTTCACCAGGTTCTGACTTATCTCATGTTATCTGTGACGGTTAACTGTGACCTTGACCACTGACCTTAAGAAGTATTGCATAACTGGAACAGGGATCTTTGATAAAACCTATAGGGGATGGTTAATTCAAGCTTCTAATTAGTTTCCTCATGAAATTCCGAGCAGATTTACACTTTAGAACTGTTTGACCTTGACCTTGCTTAGTGAATAAAGGCAGGTCCGAATTTCATGTCGTGGTTCAGCATCACGACAAAAGTGAGTTTTTGCATCCGTTTATCTACCGTTCGGGTATACTCAGACAATAGGCATGATAGGCAAGTTAAGAAATCAAACGAAAAACGTAAACGTTAACGACAGCGTTAACGTTTTGTACCGAAAAAGCAATATAAAATCTGGTTAGTCTGTAGTATGCAAAATAACTTGTCGTAAAGTTTACGTTTTTCGTTTGGTTTCTTAACCTCCCTAAAAGAATATCGTAACCTTTATGTAGTCGTAGATCTATCCGACCGATTGCGAAAATTCTCGACATTCTGCCAACATATACGTCATGCAACTGGCGAAATATTGCTTAAACGAACGGTTACTGCGACATCGTTCCTGCGCTCTTCCTGTTAAGAAAGAAATAGATTAAATTAACTTAACCCACAGGGAAACCACTCCACGCTCATTCATCCACTTTATCTTTTGACGTAGATTGCCTCTTCAGACTGGCAAGCAACGTCAGATTGGAAAATCGCTGGAGTGATTTCTTGAGTAGTTATTATTTCAGATATTAGTGGTGAATACTCAACTTTCATGAGGGGAAGTTAGATAAAAATTGAACCGACGTATTCTTTTTCCAATTTGTTTGCATGTAGTAAATAATTGATTGTTGCAGAAAAGTTATAGCCTAATCATGATATCAGACTCAGTTACGCCTCGTTTAATGAAACCTTTGCTCGGCTACCATAATCCATATCAGACTCCTGATCATAATATTTGTATGAATTACCTCAGCAAACAAAGCTGGCCGAATCAATAGAGCCCGGCAAGTTTTAACAAGAATGATAGTTGACAGTGGGACAGAAAATTTCGGTGGGTAAATCTTTCACAATATGCAGGTTTACAAATCAAACGATAAACGTAAACATTACGACAACGTTATTTTTCATAAACTGCAGATTCACAAGATTTTTTTATTGCATTTCGGTACAAAAATAACGTTATTAATTATTATTATTATTATTATTATTATTATTAAAAACATTTATAAAGCGCCCTATTCCGCAAGGCTCTAGCATTGTCTAGGGCGCTGTACAATAAGCATAAAGTAAAAGGATAGAAAAGAATAAGACATAGTGATAAAAAGAAGGGGGAAAAAATCACATTTAGCACATCAAGATTAGTTAAAATATCTGATAAATAAATGAGTCTTAAGATTCTTTTTGAAAGCATGCACTGGCGGACTGAGCTTAAGCCTCTCAGGCAGCGAATTCCAGAGAACCGTTTTTGTTAACGTTTACGTTCATCGTTTGATTTCTAAACCACCCCATTACCTTTTGAAGACCAAACCATTGTCGCGGAGTAGAAAAACTCACCACACTGCGCGTCAGGTAAACGCTTGCCATGCAGGTGTCAGTCAACGTTAATGGAGACCTGTATTGCCACTTTTTCGCGACAGCCGGCGCCACCATCGCCGTGCGCGCCACTCTTCAACCCCAGGGACTAACTACGTTGTCGGTGGATGGATCCGATGTACTAGGAATATTTTGTAATGGTATATTTTGTTGTTTGTATTGCTGCCGCTAGATGGCTCCCTCTACATCGACAGTCAAAATACTGCTAAGAGATCACATACCGTGCTCCTTTAAGGTGCAGGGTGTATTTCAAAAAGTGTTCCGTCCGACACCAGAAAATTTTTACCATTCTTTTGTCTACTGGTGAAAGGCTGTTTCTTGAAGCTCTACAATATTCATGTCAGATCTAGGTATCATGGAGCTCTAAATTATGGCACTGCAAACTAATTGATCTATTAACCCTTTAAAGTCTGACAGCAGAAAGTAGTTTTGGTGTCGGACGGAACGATAGATTCTGCTGGAGCTGGTAAGCTCAATATTTTTTGATATCCTCCTTCAAATGAGTGTACACTGTACATCCCAGATGGAGAAACTGTCTACATATATATTATCAAATACGACATTTGATTTTTGGAAAATCAATGGCACAAACCTTTGTGATCATTTCAAAGTTAAATTTTACCCCATTTTCTTGGGTGACCAATTTTGAAACACACCCTACAACTCTCGTTCCACATAACAACATTATCGGACGCATATCTCTTGTCAGTACTCTACCAAGAGTACTCCCCCCTCCCCCATCCCGAGCTCCTGCCCCTTGCTTGCATTTTTTTTTTATCTTATGTCCCTTAAGGATGGATGACCTCAAACAAAAATAAAGTACCGTCAGACAATTTTCATCTTTCACTCCTCATTTGCGGTTAATAAAATCAAAATTACAAAATAAACGCCTCTGTGAACAGTTATCGAACTTGAAATATTAACGGGTTTCTGAGGTGAAAGACATACGATCGTATTTTAGAACGTTCCTTTACATTAAGGTCGACCTTACGTCTATTGTAAAACCATCGAGAACAATAGATTTAAGGTGGACTTTAATGTTAAGGAACGTTCTAAAATACAGCCCATAGTTTCGTATAGGTGTAACGTTTTTCAGTGAGGCCCGTGTGCCAGTGTGACATTACAATAGATTGCCGGAATAAGCGACGACTTGACAATTGGTGACACACAGAGAAACAGCGAGTCTGTTTCCTAGAGTGTTCCGAACAATGGGAATCACACAGAAAAATGACCACACTGAAAAACGTTACACCTGAATCGAACCCACAGGCCCGGTTGCACCAGCTATGCTCAAAGTTAAGTTTGAGGTTGGCCTCAACTAACATGCCAATTTACCGGCGGTGATGGCATTCCGTTAACTCCACACCAGCACCGCCAATTCAATCCAATGAAATTCGTGTCAGCCGCCACAGATCAACAGGGTGGCCAATCAGAGACTGCGTTGCAGACACCGAAGGCATGTATGGTGCAGCAGTGTTTACTTCTGGGTTCGGCTCTTGTATGGCGATATGTAAATTCAAATCTGATTGGTCGAGATTGGGCTGTTTCATCAAGCAACTGTTCCGGACAATATGATCAGCCATGATGTATTTATGCAAAAGCAGCAATAAACAAAAAAAATTTCCTGCGATCTAGTTTAGGCTATAATTATCGGACGAAAGTTTCTTCTTGACAACAACTTTTATTAATTTCAAAAACAATCATGTCGTATTTGCAGTGGGGGTGCACCACAAGAGCAGCGAACAGCATTCCTGACAGATTTTCTTCTGGAGTGGGCCTGGGGTTTGTGGTGTGAGCCGTACGAACTAAGCGCAAAACCCAGGTTAGCCTGGATGTCAACTAAGTAATATGATTTGCCAATGCAGTTTGAGGTTGAGAACGACTTTGAGGTTAGCTTGAGCACAAAGTCGACCTTAAGTATGACTGGTGCAACCGGGCCACAGGGCCTCGCATTAGGCATCAGTGAACAGTTAATGGGGAACGGTTAACTCTGTGAACAGATGGGGAATGCAGTTATCGTTCTCCCACAGTAAACGGATAATTCGTGACAAATCACAAATAAGGAGAAAAAATCAGCCATCCATTTATATTTCAGGATTTGTCCTTGATTGCGGTGCTGAGTATCGGTTTGTGCGTGAGGACTCGTCCCGATCACTTGTCGCCTGCGGGGTCAAGGGCGAAAAGCTCATGAACAGCCTAATCGCAAAGCAAACGGCAAAATCGAACTTGGCGTGTGCGAGAATGTGTCTGAGTGACGCGTCATGCGCTTCGCTGAATTGGAAGAAAAGTACTGGCGAGTGCGAGCTGAATTCATCGGACAAGACAACCAATCCGGCAAATCTTGTATCAGATAGTGACTCCATCTATTGGTCACCTGATGGCTGTCCGGTAGGTAGTTCAAACATATTTAGAAACGTATTTTTTTTCTCTTCAAGTCACTTACATGTGGCTTCATGGTCAATTCAGTTGCAGGTGAATCATCCTACATCATGGCAGCGAGTAAAAAACTGAATCGTGCCTTCCTTGAAGGTTCGCCTTTTGATGGTCACTGCGAAACTCGAAAAAAAATTCTGAATCAAGCCACCATACCCACCTGCAAAAGATGCAGGTCAGAAACTGTCAAGTAGCTTGCAGTGATTAACGGTCAGGGAAATGAAGTATTACGCTTGATTCGCCCGACTACCTTTTCGGCAGGTGGTCGAGTGAGCTGGCTGCCAGTATCACCACTACATATAGTCCGTTTAAATCATTTGGAGCTGGATGGGCGTATGTCAGTCAAACCCCCTAGTAACCGGAAAACAATAAACTTAGGGTTTACTAGTACTCTAAACGGTCCAACACACATTGTTTTCTAACCAGCTGAACCTTGGTTCAAAATAGAACATGCAACTAGGCCTTGATTCGAAATTGAACACAGGCATAGACTGGAAGTATCCTGTCAATAAAAGCATTTCAATAGCCAGACTTCACCAACAATACCAAGGTCTGCCTGACAACCAAAGGGTCCTCCCATCGAGCTCCAGATGACTTAAACGTAGGCAGTCTACAAACGGGCCACTTTGCCAAGCACGGGGTGGCATACATGTAGCAAGGACGTCAAAGATGCATAAGCTCCCTTGTGAGGGTTGGTTTTATCTTTACCTGCTGTATCTTTCATTGCAGGGCTACGTACCACCAACGACGACTACTCTTGAACCAAGTAAGTATAAAAGTATCTTATTTACCGATCAATCAGCAGTGCAGTAGCCTACTTCGAAGAATGATTTTTACGAGTTCGACTGATCGAAGAGGACAGGTGTGATAAAATCTAATGTCCCCACCCGCCTGATGTCCCCCTGCATTGTTTGTCAGACGATTAAGGGTCTTGGTCGGTCTAGAGTCCAATTCAATGGTGCCGCTTAATCCGTAAATGTATTTTTGGGAGACATCGCATATCGGGGGACATTAGATTCTACTACACCGGCCTTTTTGTCATATGTGTGACGGCCTAACCCGGCACATGTCTCGTTTGAGGAAAGTGTTAATATTGCCTTGTAGTCAGCCGGCCAAAACCTCTAATATAACTTTTGATAGCATTGGATGTTAAAGTTGTTCCAATGGGTAGGTAAGTATGACTATGATGTTGTCTTTCAGAGTCACCCATTGGCCATGGCGAGTTTGACTTCTAAAGTTCAAATTTCAAATTCAAAAGTCAAATAACTGACTTTACCATTGGACCCAAGAACTGAGGTTTGTAGAGGACAATGGGACACGATGTACAGCTAATTTTTGAACGGTTGGATTTACACCCCATAAATGTATTACCAACAGATAGAAACATGGTGCCTCTTAATCACATGAGCATGTTTTTTGTAGCTTTTAACCAGTTACGTAATTGGAAACGGCAGTTTTATGTATTTTGACCCATTTTTTGTTAACAAAAAAAACGTCATTTCCTATTTCATAACTACCGAAAACAATGAGGACCGCGCTGTACTAGCACCACACGGCGTCGCTGCGAGCGTTGTGACCAAAATGTCGTTTTTCTAACGTTATTTCCATTTATTTCTGGCATGAAAATTTGGTCACCCGACAGTAAAACTTACATCATCGTGTAGCAGATGAAATTTTCTTTTAATCTCATTACGTTTTTTCTTAAAATAAGAGATACGACAGCGATAATAGCAACGTTTTTGTGTCATTATTTCTGTAGAAAAATGTACAGGTCATTTTCTCATGACGCAACGTCAACACCTAAAATGACGTCGCTCAGGTCACATCGCTCGCAGCGCCGACCTGTCGGGATAAAAAAAATGCGCCATCCTCATTAAAGACATGCTTATTTGATTAAGAGGCGCCATGTTTCTATCTGTTGGTAATACATGTATGAATGGGGTGTAAATCCAACCGTTCAAAAGTTAGCTGTACATCGGGTCCCATTCTCCTGTACAAAGCTCAGTTCTTGGGTCCAATGGTAAAGTGAGTAATTTGACCTTTGACCTTGAAATTTGACCTTCAGAGGTAAAAATCGCCTTGCCCAACGGGTGATTCTGAAAGTTCATTCCATGCTCTTACTTACCCATGCATTGGAACAACTTTAAAGGGACTCTAGAGGGAACTCACGGATACCACGGATATTCGTCAGTTCAATATCTCAATCATAGGTGGCAGGTCGCAATAATAGTTTATCAATTTGTCGATAGATGGCGCGAGTATGAAAGTATCAGTACTCATGCGCAGGTAGAAGGCAGAATCGCGGGAAATTCTATAAATAGCTCTGGGGAACACATGATCACGTCAGACATGGAATTCCGAGCGTTAAAAATAGACACAAGTTAATGAGGGGCTCAGAAAAGGTCAACCCCAGCCAATCTCTTAACATTACATACATGTAATATCAATTTATTGGGAAAGCTCGTGCTGGCGATTTAGCGATGTTTATAATACGGAATTAAACATTGTCATTGCATGGTTGAATGGCAAGGTTGATGTAATTCGACCGTTGTGGTGTTTTTTATGTGTGTCTGAACGAAGGGTATTCATGTCTACCATGTATACGGAGCATTGTGTGATGTTGAATCCCTTTTACACCACGAAATTTGCGCGGTGTTCGGTCTGCATGGACTGGGCGTGGTTCGGTGCAAAGATGCCGTTCTATGGTGTTGCTCAAATTCCCGCCAAAGAACACCCCTCCGAAACCGATGTCCCAAATTCAGCCCTTCAAGAACACAAAAAATCCATGAAAAAACAAAGCTTTATCGTCAAGTTTTCCCCGAGAACTGAATGAAGTGTACAGTGCAGTGCTTTCTGATTCGACGGGCGCTACACATCTTCAAATGCACAAATCTGACCGAGCTTTTATTCCAATTAGTCCATTTCTCCTCAAACCCCTGACTACATTCCTGTATAATGTATTTGGCACTCAGGGGCCATATTCATAAAACGCTAGCCTAGTTTACAACTAAATTGGCCTGTAGTTGGCTACAGTGCATAAAACATCATCCCATACAGAACCTATGACAGTGTCCCCAAAGTAAACGCTCAGCCCATTGAAACTGACATCTTGTGGTTTGGTCGTCTCCCCACATTCTAGTTCACAACTATTATTTTCTAGTTGGCAACTGGTTAGCAGGGTTCCTAGTGCCGTTTTATGAATAGAAAATTAGATGTTAACTTTTAAGAAGGCAACTAGTGAGTTAGAAGCCAACTATCCCCTAGATACCAACTATTTTAGCAGCCATTTATGAATATGGCCCACTCAGAATTTCATATTTGTTAGACTTTCCCTATGCTGGAAGCACTGAGAAAAGTCAACTTCAGCTTTCCATTGGCTTAAGTCCCACCCCAACTGTGCAAACCACTGCGTAGGGGCCTACAATAAACGTCTGAGTATTCTGAGGTGCATGTAATAGGATAATTTATTCTAAATCTTATTCTAAATCTAATTGCATAATAGTAGTTTGTTCCGCCAGACCGTGCAGCTTTTCCATGAGGTGTATCTATTTTTAACGCTCGGAATTCCATGGCTAACGTGACATCATCATGGGTTCCCCAGAGCTATTTATAGAATTTCCCGCGATTCTGCCCTGGACCTCTTGACCAGTGGCGCCGGCTGGTTGAAGGTAAATGGTACTCATAGTAGCCTAATAGCCGGTTCCCTCTAGAGTCCCTTTAACATCCGATGCCATCAACACTTTTTTAGAGGTCTTTTGGAGTGTTGGCCGGCTGACTATTGGTGAAACGGCACATTTCAATAGCTGACATGTGCTACGTAACAGCAACACTAGCTAGGCCTAGTAGATCAATGCACAGGCAATCTGACAGTCCTTGTTGATCATTCAGCGACTTCTGCCGGGTTTTCTTGGACCGACACACCTATTTTACCTAGCAGTGGAAACTTGAGAGTCAGTCGCAGGGAGTTTGCCACGACTTCCGGTTTTTCTTTACTGGCTACACATTTGAATGCGCCGGTTGCCAAAATCATTCAGATAAAGCGACTGATGAGACTTTCGAAGGAAGATAATATCGAAAAACAGACACTCTATCCACAACTAGCCTATAAAAGTGGAGATGCACAGAACATCGGCATGGAGAAAACGCGGAATTCCACGGAAATCCGCCAGGAATCCGTAACTGTAATTATAGCTTTTAACAATGGAATAAACTATACACTGGCCTTAACACATGTAGCATATAATAATAATGAAATAACAAGGCCAAGCAAAGCAGTTGGGATGCAGCCACAGCGGGATTGTTTCTGTAGCCCAACCACCTTGCTACCTCGTATCTAGGCTAGTGCCAATTTGATAAGAGATAAGGGGAGGGGTAGTTTCACACCAGTTAATAGTACTGTATAAACTGCAGACCACCAAATTATGTCTAGCGGAATTCCGTGGAATTCCGCGTTTTCTCCATGCCGACAAACCATGACATTGCAATATTCGTGCCCAATAATCCCCCAAAAATCAAAATCCAGATATTTTCGAGATTTCCAGGTTTCCCTTTATTTCTTCATGTGTTTCTCAAAATGGCGCAGGAGTTTGTCTCCTGAATGAACTTCTAAACACAGCAAACCCGCTCTTCCTGCAAAAAAGCAATTGATTGAATAATCGATTGAATAATCAATTGATTGAGTAATATAGGATGAGGGATGTGGATAAATGAAAACCTTAATTTTGCCTATCTCAAAATGGTGAATTAGGCAATTTGTTTTTTTTGCTATTTTCTCAAAACCTCATTTTGAAAAAATATATGAGATAGGCAATTATCTTAGCAGGGTGACGATGTTACAAAGTGCCCCATCAAATTTGTTACAACCAACCCCGCCTATAGTTCAGGTTAAGTGTGAGCTGCAATACCATTGAAATGAAAGCATGTGGAAGTGGGCCTTATCACACTGGACCAGTTGTACAGGCTTTACATCATTATTCAAATAGATAAGTACATGTATTCTAAAGTACATGTATTCTAACAAACTTCTAAAACCGCACAGGCAGTAAAGCAGGAGAGCTTTTCTGATCATGTCATTTTTTACTTACATGTACTAAAAACGGTTTTTGTCGATTTTTTGAAAAGTCAATTCGGACATTCAGATCCCCTTCGGTACAAATTCCTCCAAGCTATAATTTACAAAACCCCTTTCCTTTCAGTCTAGTCAAGCCTTACATTCACTAATTACATTACTGTTAGGTTGAGCAACCAATTTTGGGGGCTTGGACTCTTTTCATTCCTTAATTGCTGACCAGTCCTGTTTGGGTAGGATACTTCAGATCTACATTCGGGTTTCAGCTTAGTCTCGGGCACCCAGCCGTTCAAATACACTCCGCAAACTACGTGATATGAACGCCTGGGCCAGACCGACATTTCCACTGTAATACAGTGCATTGTGGGTAATGCTGTACAGCCATGGACATAAGTCTTGTCCTACACACCGGTAATGATGTAAGCACTTCATAACTTCACTTGTAATTCTCTCTTTATTGAGAACTATGTTTCAAAATAGTCCCAATGGTTCTTATTTTCTTCAGTAACAGTTACATAACATTTAATCAAACCTTCTTGGCCCTGTAACATAATAACGGCAAATAGGCCTCTTTTTAGCTGGACAGAAGTCTTGTCAGAAATTAATAAATTAGTCAGACTGACTCAACAAACTATTTTTTCTTCCAAACAAAAGTTCCCATATACATGTAATAATATCTAATTGACTGCAACCAGCGGATTGAACACTTCAGTATCCGGTATGGCTTCCTTTGGCCTTCACAACAGTTGCCATTCGGTTTGGCAGGAAGTCGTAGTGTTTATTGATGTAGTCATCATGAATGGCATAAAAGGCGGTCTGACAAGCATTCCACAGCTCCCCGAGGTTCCTTGGCTTAGTTTCCAGGTTTCCTCCTTCAGTTTGCTCCATACCTGCTCAATGATGTTCATGTCTGGAGACTGTGCTGGCCAACCTGGAAGAACCTTGATCTTCTTCAGCTGAAAAATTTCTTGGTGGAGGCTGAAGTGTGGCAAGAAGCTCCATCCTGCTGGAAGATCTGACCTTTCTTGTGGTTGGGAATGTAGGTTGATGTAAGAATCTGTTGGTATTTTTGACGCTGTCAATGTTGCCATCTACCCTGCAGATCTTTCTACCACCACCATGTCTGATGTAACCCCACACTCCAAACTTGACAGTCTTCTGGGTGTATCTTGGATTAAGACGGGTGCCACTTGGTCGCCGACAGTGCTGGCGACGTTTTGGGTGTAGTTCAATTGATGATTCATCAGAAAAGTCAACTTTTTGCCACATTTTTTCAGTCCACCCATTCTGGAGACTGTGAGCTTTGGCAAACACTACCCGATTTTTTAGCTGCCTCTTATTCAGTGAAGGTTTCTGGGCAGCAATGCGACCATTTAAACTGTGACGGACAAGAATCCGGCGTACTGTTCTGGCAGAGACAGGTTTCGATGTTGTCCAACGCTGCTGAAGCTCTGTGGAGGTTGAAAATGGGTTAGCCTTTGACTGTCTGACCAAGATGTTGTCTTCTCGAGCAGTAGTTTTGCGGGGTCTTCCCGACCTGGGTTTGTCATGAACTTCACCAGTCTCTTGGAAACGCTTACGGATCCTCTCTACTTGCCGCTTTGACGCATTGAAAATGGTTGCAACCTCAGCAGGCTTTTTGGACTTGAGGTTCTTGATGATGAGCAGCTTCGTTTCCGGCAGGATTTTCGGCATGTTGTCATTTGCTGTACTGGCACTCCAGTTGTGGCTCACTGTTCCACATGTCTGCTTTTATACCTGATTTTGACTTGAGTCAGGCCAATGAGGGCCTTTTGAATGTCTGTGTGAATTTTTGAAAGCCAATAATGTATGAAGGGAACAATGCGACAAGACTTTTGTCCAGCTAAAAATAGTCCTATTTGCCCTTATTATGTTACAGGTCCAAAAATGTTTGATTAAATGTTATGTAACTGATACTGAAGAAAATAACAACCATAGGGACTATTTTGAGACATAAGCCGTGGTTACACTACATAAAAATACCCGTGTTTTTCCAGACCCGTGTCAAACCCGTGTGTACGAAAATCCCGGCGAATGGTCACACTACTACACCGTAGTTAAGTAGCCCGGCGACAGTTTCGCTGCAAACATTGACTCTTCGGTCATTTCTAAATGGGCACACATTGTCGGAGGCGCGAAAACGACGTCACTTAATGGCTGCGCCATCTGTCGCCGTGCCAAGAACTAACGAACACACGGGGATTTCGAAAAGCACGGCGAGATTACCGTGTCTCAAAAACCCGCGTTTTTCAGACACGGGTTTCTTGAAGCCCGGCAATTCATAGGTGTGACCGCAAAAAAACCGTGGATTTTATGTAGTGTAACCACGGCTATAGTTGACAATAAAGAGAGAATTACAAGTGAAGTTATGAAGTGTTTACATCATTACCAGTGTGTAGGACAAGACTTATGTCCATGACTGTAGAAGGCCACGTGACATAAAATGGTTGCTTCCATTAATGGATTATATTTCAGCTCGCAACCTTCCAAAATGTCTGAATCTGCTGAAGTGATCTGAAACAGCGTACAACTTACTGGAGTTGAATTTCAGGCTGAAAACTGAACAGGAATTGTGTATCCGTGTGGAAGACGTCGCCGAGAAATCCCAACTAACATTTTATGGTCGTCGCCATGATGAGATCACATGATCACTTCTCTTGCCCAATCAGCAGCCGGATTGTGATTTTCAAATGGGAGGAATCGGCGGATGTGAATGAATGACTAGCTCTGTCCCAGATTAGCCAATCAGCGACGGGTGTTGAAATAAAATCACCGTCACAACAGAATCGTCGCTCTGTCCCAGACCCTCGTATATGCTGTGCATTACAGGGTCTGGGCGCCCGAGACTAGTTTCAGCTCAGTCTTTTCTAGAGTTTCAGATTGTAAAGTTCCAGCCTGATGAAGACCCCGATTGGGGTCAAAAATTTGCTAAATATTCTAGAAATTGACTTTATATTCTTTATCCTTCGGTACAAAGACGGAAAAATATCAATTTCAATGTATGTCAGGAATCTCAGCCCCTCCTATCGGATATTCACAGAGATATTAGAACTGTTTCAGCCTGCCCCTGTTACAACCAGCCCAGGTCTCCGCTTTCTGCAAAAGAGATATTGGGCACCTGTTGTTTCACAATTGTTCATCCACACTTGACACTAGCGGCGAAATATCGTGCCTCATTTCACCACTAGCGTAGGTGGAAGGCCGCCATTTTGGATTTTGCCGGCGCGCATGTAGAAATAGTTCGGTCGGCCTAATCGCACAATTCTTTCTAATTAGTATTCAGTTCATTTCTAATACCACTTGTTATCAACACGAAGTCCTTTTAGTCTGAAAATATTCGCCTTGAACCCAACAGCACCACTTTTCAACATCATCTATCATCAAGCGTAGATGCCACTGGGTTGGCGGTGACACGGCTGGCCTGTTCACGATGGTTAAAAACCTTTACCAAAATGTAGTAATCTGCACTACTTTCAAGATGGAAACCTAGCACCTGCGCTAGTGGTGATATAGAAGATATCGCCATCTAGTGTCAAGTGTGTTGTTCATCATGTACGCCTCTTATCCGTATTTTGAATGAAAGAATAGATTTCTCGTACTAAGCCTCGTCGCCTTTGTCATCCCTGTCACCCGGTGCCCCTGAACGTCGTTCTCAATTTTTCTATTTCTAGCAACAACTGTATTCTCTTGTGGGGCTGCAGCCGGTGAAAAGATGATATCCGGCAAATGTCTCTACATCGACCGGTCAACCCGAACTTGGGCCGGTGCGGATTCTGCATGCAGAAGCAGGGCGCCCGCTGGCTCGTGGACTCTCGTCACATTTGAAGGCGGCAATGACGCTTTTTATGCGGCCTTCGAGAGCCAACTCTTTACAGCAGGTGATGCGGGGAAGTGTACGTATTTGTACAGTTGTTGACAAATGTTTATCTCCACTGATAATATTCCATAACTTTTCTGCATCTTCCGTTAAAAAATTTACATCTGCAGCATTACTCTGACATTATGAAGTTAACCGCTGGAACAAGCAAAAAAGTAGACTTTTTCATTTCCATGTCAATTTCGATTTTTTTTCTATCTAAGAATAGCGTGTAGCTAGACTGGTTCCCGTCTTTGCCGCTGCACTCCCGCTGGCGCTCACGTTCCGCTATACAAAGACAGGCACGGGGCAGCCATTTTGACAGGAATTCCCGTCCACGCCACTGTGCACCCTCCCTGCGCATCGCTACTGCGCAGCTTTCTGCGCAATATTTGTAACTAAAATTATATCAGATCCACGTGTTCCTACTGAGAGCCGTGCCATTTGACAGATCGTGGCTATGAGATGCACACTGATAACAGTGAGCAGCATGCATCTGTGCATAGGAGTCGGCGTACTATCAGGAGATGGCCAACGGACAGGGTTTTGCGAGAGGATAAGTCCCCTAGTCCACAAGGCCTGCTCAACACCTAGAAAGTACTCACAGTTTGTGCCTGGTGTGCGTGCAAATCAATACAGCCATGAAAATTCTCCGAAATACGATGTAATCCACATCTGAGGCTCTCAAACTGCTTCGGCTTCCACCAAATTGTTCACTTACAACGAAATACCACAGCGCCATCTTGGATAACGGAAAGTGTTTTCCCCGAACAAATATAGCTCGTGACGTCATAACACTGGTACCCCGTGCCTGTCTTTGAATAGCGGAGCGGCAAAGACGGGAACCAGTCTAACGTGTAGCAACATTGAAGGGGTCAGAAATAAAAGTGGAAAATAAGAAGCGGGAAATTTGAGTGAATTTTTCAATTTCTCAAATTGGGGTAAATTTTTTCCCACTTTGAGTAACTATCGCCCAAAAAGTCAGACAAAATGTCCTGTTATTTTAACAAAATTTCTCAAAATGGGAAAAAATTCTACCCCAATTTGAGACATTGAAAAATTCGCGAAAAAGTACCAAAATTTCCCACTTCTTATTTTCCACTTATATTTCTGACTCCCTTACTTGTAAACAACCTACAAAGTTTTCGCCATCAAATTCCATCTCACATTCCCAAAAAAGTGATTTTTTATCGTGTCTGCACAACAGTGGCTTAGGGCTTGAGATGGCCTCTATTCAACTTGTTCAGCCATTTATTTACTAGGGGTGTGACTAATGATTATGGAGGTGTGACCAGTCAGACCACAGACCAATGAGTAGATTGTAATCGTGATTGTTATGCCTAAGTTTCCATTCAAGAATATTTACAGAAAAATATGTCACAGTCATTTGAATCAAAGTAAGATTTGGTCCTTGTCCTGGGCTGTCTATTGAACAATAATGGGCCGATTTAATAAACGATAGTTAACCATTGGTTATGTTTAGTCAATGGTTAACCAGTGGTTTAGGAATGGTGAATTTTATAAACAGTAGTCAGCCAGTGGATTCTTTAACCGATGGTTTGTTAGACATCGGTCGATTTCATCAAACGACGTTCAACAAAGCCGTTGGCTAACCATTGATTTGCACGGAGGGACAGCAAACGACACCAATGACGATCGACTACTGGGGTTCTTCCAACTTATATGTTCATTAACACACAATGCAACGTTCTGAAAGGAACAACACAAAATGTAAACAACAGAATCCAAGTACAGGATACTAGTAGGCCTATTTCCTCCTACCACACCAAAGTTTCCAATAGGCCTAAACCTATCACAACCGCAACAACTTACAGCAACTCAACCCTCTAAAGCGTCTTTATGAACTACTGGAACCTCACATGGGCCTACTTCTAAACAAAATTAGAATTACAGCCTAACTACGGTAGATTTGACACGTAGGCCTAACGTGTAAAAATGTATACTCCGTTGCACAGGCTTCGACAGAAGTTGGCGGGAATTAGAACGGCTCACTTCAAACAACTTATTCGACCACAAAGAACAACGACATGACAAATAAAGGGCGTAATGGGGTACTATGCATCATTATCAGTTACCTGAAGGGTTTTTACCCCTAGCTCGATCATCCAAAGAGGAGAAAAGCACAAAAATTGACACACAATATATGATAAATGAAAAGGCAATTTCCAGAGTGTTCGCGAATTTTCGACCCCAACCGGGGTCTTCTTCAGGCTGGAACTTTACAATCCGAAACTCTAGAACTCTTCATCAGATCAATGAGAATAATGTCTTTCACAAGAGAAAGCGGTCTGCGAAGACCATCTTTCAAATCGAAGGTATATGACGCGCGCCACCTAGGAGAAGGGCAATAACTAACAATCTCGGCGAGGCGGTAAATTCAAATTTATTTCAGAACAACCCTCCCGGGGCCAACGAAGTGTGAGCGTAAGCTCCTCTTGAAACAAGCCTAATGCTCCCCCTCCAAAATGAGACAGCACTTCTGAACACTGCGCATCTTATCACCTGCCTGGGTGTGAACCTTCACATTCCTCACTACACCGTCATCTCCAGGGAAAACCTGAACAACCTTCCCGAGCTCCCATTTTCCTCTGGCAGTACATCTATCCACCAAGAGGACAATGTCTCCCACGATCATCTGTCTCTCCTTCGTAGCCCACTTTGGGCGTCTCATAAGAGTAGGGACATAATCTGTAATGAACCTTCTCCAAAACTGACTCACAAGTGACTGCACGAACTCAAACCTCTTGTGGAGATTCTTCGTCTCTACAAACGGTCCCTGTGGAACATCCGCAGTTGCTCGTCCGAGCAAGAAATGGTTCGGGGTTAAGGGACGCAAGTCATTCGGATCATCAGAGATGCAACCAAGGGGTCTCGAGTTAACGAGACACTCAACCTCAGCGTACACGGTCGACAACTCATTCCAGGTAAGTGGCTGTGAACCAACAACGACTCTCAATGCTGACTTGACCTGTTTTATAAGACTCTCGTAGAACCCACCTTGATGGGGGCTCAAGGGGGTTATAAACTTCCAGGTAACCCTATGCAACATGGCAAATTCCTCGATCTGCTTCCGGCCTTCCTTTAGCAGCTTCCCTAATTCTTTCTCCGCACCTATGAAGTTTGTCCCATTATCTGAGATGATTGTCGATGGCCAGCCATGGTGGGCAACAAACCTCCTCAAAGCCTGCAAGAAGGACATGGTAGACAAACTATCGACTATCTCGAGGTGAATAGCCCTCACCGTTGCACACGTGAAAATGGCTCCCCATCCGTTGTTCAACTTGTTCCTTCCATATTTGAGAGAAAAGGGTCCAAATAAATCGACACCGGTTGTCGTAAACGGTGGAGCGAACAGGTGAAGACGGTCTGCAGGAAGGTCTGCCATGAATGTGGTGTGAGCGGGTTGACGCAACATCCGACAAACTACGCAACAACGGACAATCTCCCTCGCAAGAATCCTTCCCTTCATGATCCAATACTGACGCCGGCTCTCACACAAAGTCCTCCCATAACCAGGGTGTGCGTTCTGATTGTGGACATGCCGCATGATAAGCTTGGAAACGTGACAGTTGTAGGGCAACAGTACCGGGTGTTTCTGGTCATAGTCCAGTTGTCGTGACTTCCTCAATCGTCCGCCAACTCTGATTACGCCATCCTGCTCAAAGGGCGAAAGGTCCGCATACCTGGTCTCCCAGTCATCAACAAGGTCTTGTTGAGCAAGCTTGACCCAATAATCCTCTGCTTCCCTCAAACCCGGGACCTGATCGTCATTTGCCCGGTTGATCCTCACCTTCAGCTTGTGTATGAACCTAAGACACATCGCAGTCACTCTCAGTAACCTATTCCAACTGGAAAAATCCTCCGGTTTGACGACTGGAGCCAATGTTACTTTCACGATCGCTGAAGCAACCTTCACCTTCTTCCTCTCTGGGTCATTCTCCGGTGGGTTGACTGGGTCTTGTTCTGGCCACTGATCCCTTGGACTTCTCAGGAAAGCAGGTCCCTCTAACCATCTTCCAAGCATCTCAATGGCCCTCAGACCTCTGCTCAGATCATCTGCAGGGTTAAGCTGGGTCGGGACGTGTCTCCACTGATCCCAACTCCAAGTCGACTGTATCTCGGCGACCCTCACACCCACAAAGGGTTTCAAAGCTGTAGATTCCGATGCAAGCCAATGCAGAACTATACGCGAGTCAGTCCCCAGGGTGACTTGAAACTCACCACGCAATTCATCGCAAACCGTTTTGGCAAGACGGGATGCTACCAGCGCAGCCATCAATTCCAAGCGCGGGATAGACAACTGGCGAAGCGGTGCTACGCGGGCCTTTGCTGACATCAATCGGACGCTAACTTCACCCTCAGTGTTCCACAATGCGTAAGCAGCTGCTCCATACGCCTGACTACTAGCATCCCCAAATACATGAAGTTCAGGAGTCCCTACGGCATCTGCTGGTTTCACACGTCTCGGGATTTCAATCTGCTCAAGATCCTTCCAATCTCGGAATAGCTCCTCCCACTGCTGAGCCTGGTCTGGGGGAAGAAGGTCATCCCAAGCTAAGTCCGAAAGCTTCCATATGGCCTGCATGGCAATCTTTGCTCTAATCGTGACAGCGGCAGCCAGACCAAGGGGATCATACAACATGGACAACCTGGAAAGCACAGCCCTCTTGGTGTAAGTCTCCATCTCCACGTCTTTCACTTTGAAGGTTATAACATCTGATGCCGGCTTCCAACATACCCCGAGGGTCTTGGTAACATCACCTCCCGCTCCCAGCGGTACACCCTCAGTGGCTTGACCTTGACTGGCATCCTTCTCTGAGGACCTTGGGATAGCTGAGCAGAACCATTCCTTAACCTTGAGACTGCCCGTATCGAGGATCTCGTCAACACCAAACATCCTAACCACTGACCCCAACACAGACTCACACGAATGGATAAGGTCGTCCATGTAGCGGTCGTTCTCTAAAATCTCCGCGGCCTCTGGATGGGAAGACTTGTGTCTCTTGGCAATCTGTAGGACAACGAAGCTCGCCATCCCTGGAGATGGCCTATCCCCGAAAGTCACACGCGTGAGCTTAAATAAGTTCTCGGAGGCTCACTCTGATCAAGATCACGCCAAAGGAAGCGGTGGGTATTCCTTCATCTGGCTTAAGCTTTACCTGTAAAACATCTTGGATATATCTGCTACTATAGCCACGAGGTCTTCTCTAAATCTGAGTAAAACACCTAGGAGATTCCCTATCAAGTTCGGTCCCTTCAACAAGTAGGAATTCAGCGAAGCACCCTGAAATTGACAGGCCGGGTCGAATACGACTCTCAAAGGTGTACTAACCTTGTCAGGACGGTATACGCCATGGTGAGGCAGGTAATACACAGGTCTGGTGTCCATCTCTTCGGGCTTCACAGGGACTGCCCAGCCCTTCTCAAGGTATTCTTGTATCGAAGTTCAGGCGCTTGAGGGCTGAAATACAGTTGATACAATCAAGATGAAACTCACGCAATTCACGGGATCCCTGGACCGGCTTACCTCTGGTCAACTTGTCAATGTAAGCGCGCGCAATAACACTTCTACCACCAAACTGCTCTTTGAGCAACTTAGATCAGACGCATACATGATACCCCCACAACCAAGACCAGAAATCACACGTTCGGCATCCCCACTCAAATGCTGTCGAAGCTGAGCCATTCTGACGTTATCATTCAGGTGAACCTTTTCATGGATATGTAACCTAAATGTATCCACTGGAATATCTCTGGACGCCTCTATCCTAAAGAGCGCGTCAGCAACAGACAAGTCCAAATTACGAGATGCTAAGTTCGTTTCCTCAAACTCCACCAGTTGGTCAATCCACGCATCAAAGTCCATGGTAGAAGCAACACGTGAAATGGCTGGGTCCGGAACAACAGACGAACTAGCAGAAACCGACACGGGTGTAGCAGCAGGTAGACTAGCAGGAACCGACACGGCTGGTGTAGCAGCAGGTAGACTAGCAGGAACCGACACGGCTGGTGTAGCAGCACTGGCAAGATGTGGCACGGAAGGGTCCCGGGCCGACGTGATGGCTGTAGATAACACGACTGAAGGCACAACTGCGCAGCGGGAGGCGCCGGAGGGCACAATGGCTGTTGTTGACACTGGAGGTGGCTCAGTGACTGAAGCTCCACTAGGCTCGCTTACAGTAGGCATGGGTGTGGCATCACTCGGAGGTGGGGCCGAAAGACTAGCAAAATACGTGTCAAACTCATCCCTGAAACTGTAATAACTATCGATGGTCTCCGCCTCCCAGTCAACAAGGTTCTCGTTCTCACCATTCACTTCTGTTGCCTCTCTAAAGTCGCGCTCCAATGCCGCAAGCTCACGTTCCAAACGTTTGACCGAATAAAGGCCTGAACCCACTGTCGCGTTTTCCCGCCGCGGTTTCATCACCGCTCGACAAATTCTTTGTTATATTCTCGGTCCGCTGCCTTTTAACAAAGCATTTTCTGCCGCTGCGTTTTCCCGCTGCGCGAAAACGCGTCAGTGGGTTGAGGCCTAAACTCTTGGAGTCAACTGCACCCTTCACTCTGTTGATGGTCCTGGTCACCCTCGACTTTAGGACCTTACGCCTCGCCTTGAGGTCTTCTAACGTTGGCTCTGACGACATCTTCTCAACTCTACTGCCCCTTGCAACCAATCTCGACACAGGAAAGCCTTCAGAAACTTGATTTGCACGGAGGGACAGCAAACGACACCAATGACGATCGACTACTGGGGTTCTTCCAACTTGTATGTTCATTAACACACAATGCAACGTTCTGAAAGGAACAACACAAAATGTAAACAACAGAATCCAAATACAGGATACTAGTATTTCCTCCTACCACACCAAAGTTTCCAATAGGCCTAAACCTATCACAACCGCAACAACTTACAGCAACTCAACACTGTAAAGCGTCTTTATGAACTACTGGAACCTCACATGGGCCTACTTCTAAACAAAATTAGAATTACAGCCTAACTACGGTAGATTTGACACGTAGGCCTAACGTGTAAAAATGTATACTCCGTTGCACAGGCTTCGACAGAAGTTGGCGGGAATTAGAACGGCTCACTTCAAACAACTTATTCGACCACAAAGAACAACGACATGACAAATAAAGGGCGTAATGGGGTACTATGCATCATTATCAGTTACCTGAAGGGTTTTTACCCCTAGCTCGATCATCAGATCAATGAGAATAATGTCTTTCACAAGAGAAAGCTTTCAAATCGAAGGTATATGACGCGCGCCACCTAGGAGAAGGGCAATAACTAACAATCTCGGCGAGGCGGTAAATTCAAATTTATTTCAGAACAACCATTGCTCAACATTTGAGGTTGACAAAAGATTAGTTAACCCTGCTCGGAGGCAGGGTTAGCCAATGGTTGGCTGGTGGAGCGCTGCCTGTTCATAGTTCTGCCGGAGCCTATTCAGCTTCATTTGCTGTCTGAAGGTTGACGAGTGAAAGAGCTTGTGCAGATGACGTCATCACAGAAAAATCCGCCATCTTGACGGTCAAAATGACGTCGGCGACCCACGTGGTGCACTTTGGGCCGATTTAATAAACGTTTGCTAAGTTAACCATTGGTTCCATTAAACCGTCGGTTAACAAACCACTGGTTAACCGATGTCCATTTTTCGATTTTATAAACACTTGTTTGTAAGACGATGGTTAGGGAGCCATTGGCTAACCGATGGTTCAGTCTGGCCACTGATCAGTTGCGCTTGACGCGAATAAAATAATAAGTTGCAAAAATCGCAAAGTCAGTAAAACCGTTACATTGGTGTTAGTGGCGATCCACGAGTGTCATTACGTAACAAGTCATCGTCAATTTCAGTGACAATCTCAATAACAGTGTCCTTTCTAAAACGGAATCTCAGTAAAATGTCCGCCTCATCTCTACGAGAGGGTTAATCCTATCCCGAATCTGTCGGATACGCCGATCAAAACCGCGCCCTCTCTGCAGGTCACGCAATCGGTTCAGATATGGAGCTTGTGCAGTGGCTCATTATGACGTCACTTTTGACCGGCGGTCCACCATGTTGACGTCGACGACAAAGTGCGCCACGTGTAGATCGCGTCATGGTTGAAGACGCACACACTCCACTTGCGCTGAGGACAAAGTGCACCACGTGGGTCGCCGACGTCATTTGACGTCATTTTGAACGTCAAGATGGCGGATTTTTCTGTGATGACGTCATCTGCACAAGTTCTTTCACTCGTCAACCTTCAGACAGCAAATGAAGCTGAATAGGCTCCGGCAGAACTATGAACAGGCAGCGCTCCACCAGCAAACCATTGGCTAACCCTGCCTCCGAACAGGGTTAACTAATCTTTTGTCAACCTCAAATGCTGAGCAATGGTTAGCCAATGGCTTTGTTGAACGTCGTTTGATGAAATCGACCGATGTCTAACAAACCATCGGTTAAGATAGCCACTGGCTGACTACTGTTTATAAAATTCACCATTCCTAAACCACTGGTTAACCATTGACTAAGCATAACCAATGGTTAACTATCGTTTATTAAATCGGCCCTTTGTCGTCAGCGCAATCAGCGCAAGTGGAGTGCAAGCCTTGAGTGGAGTGTGTGCATCTTAAACCATGACGCGATCTACACGTGGCGCACTTTGTCGTCGACGTCAGCATGGTGGACTGCCGGTCAAAAGTGACGTCATAATGAGCCACTGCACAAGCTCCATATCTGAACCGATTGCGTGACCTGCAGAGAGGGCGCGGTTTTGATCGGCGTATCCGACAGATTCGGGATAGGTTTAACCCTCTCGTAGAGATGAGGCGAACATTTTACTGAGATTCCGTTTTAGAAAGGACACTGTTATTGAGATTGTCACTGAAATTGACGATGACTTATTACGTAATGACACTCGTGGATCGCCATTAACACCAATCACTGTCTGTTGGGTATGTACAAACTACACTACCTATATAGGATGTTCTGCAACAGGAAAATTCCCAAATCAAAGTTGATCAAAATTTGCCGAAACTAAACTACTTCTGACTGAACAGTTGCACTTTTCGGATAATTTAGATATTCATAAAATGTTTCACGCCAAGATTTCTCTACTCTACAGATGAAAAGTTGACTTTGTGAGGACTTTTATTCATCCCAAGCAAGTCCATGGCATGTCATGAACAAATCGGCAGTAGTGACACCGTGCGGCGACACGGGGAACTATTAATATTTTTCAATTCTGGGCCATATAACGTTTATTTTCGCCTTCGATGTATTTTACCGTCATTTTCATTGTATTTATATTGCATATGATATAAAGGCGTGTAGAAATAAATTCAATCGTCCTATTTTTATTGCCCTTAGAGAAGGTTTTCCTGGCAGCGTGTGCAACGCTAAGGGCAATAAAAATAGGACGATTGAATTTATTTCTACACGCCTTTATATCATATGCAATATAAATACAATGAAAATGACCGTAAAATACATCGAAGGCGAAAGTAAACGTTATATGGCCCAGAATTGAAAAATATTAATAGTTCCCCGTGTCGCCGCACGGTGTCACTACTGCCGATTTGTTCATGACATGGCATGGCCTTGCTTGGGATGAATAAAAGTCCTCACAAAGTCAACTTTTCATCTGTGGAGTAGAGAAATCTCGGCGTGAAACATTTTATGAATATCTAAATTATCCGAAAAGTGCAACTGTTCAGTCAGAAGTAGTTTAGTTTCGGCACAATTTTGATCAACTTTGATTTGGGAATTTTCCTGTTGCAGAACATCCTAGTATATAGGTAGTGTAGTGTGTATGTACATACCCAACAGACAGTGCACCAATGTAACGGTTTTACTGACTTTGCGATTTTTGCAACTTATTATTTTATTCGCGTCAAGCGCAACTGATCAATGGCCAGACTGAACCATGAAAAATGGACATCGGTTAACCAGTGGTTTGTTAACCGACGGTTAAATGGAACCAATGGTTAACTTAGCAAACGTTTATTAAATCGGCCCAATAAGAGGTTTTCCTTTCCCCTAGGCCTGTTAATAGAACAAGTGAAACCTACACGTATCTAGGTGATTTGAATTCATTCTCGGAAAAGGTCCCAAAGATCACAGGCAGCAATCATAAATGCACTTAAAAGCTGTGATATAACAATCCAAGGATCGGGAAGGGCCTATTTGTTTTGAAAAGTCCCTAACCGAGTCATGTGATGACTGCATCAAATGTCCTCAATTTATGAGGAAGTTATGGAAGCTATCGGTGGGCCGGGATAAACTTTTGTCAATGACTGTACATGACAAGAATGAATACACTGTACCAAAATGATGACGCATACCTTAGCACCATCCCAACTCTGGCAGATTGCAAAGAGTTCGAGTTGGATGAGATTTTAATACATTATAGTACATGACAATGTCGAACACGTAGGCTTTTTTACATGGCCATTTGCGTTCAAGTCAAGTATATCTTTTCCGCGTTCAAAAAGTGCATGCATGAACCCCACATCATCATCATTAGCATTCGTGATTACTTAAAGGGAGAATCCACTCATTGTAAACCTTTGAATTTTTATTAATCCATTGCGACTATTGCCATGAGTGTTGTGATGTCACTGGTGTCAATAGGCTGACGACCTTTGTAGTGAATGAGCTAATACTGTGACCCTAGGCCTATTGGTTGTACCTTCATAAATAGGCATTGAGCATACATGACATCATGTGTGCTATGCAATGGTCCCCTTGGGGTCCAATTAAAATACTTTTAAAAATGAAGAGTTTGCTGATTTCAAAAAAAATATGACATGTTGCAGATATCAATGAATTTGAATGTAAAAACGATATTTCATAAAAATTCAAAATTTGACACAATGAGTGGAGTCTCCCTTTAACTGCATGCAACGCCTCGATCCATTGAACCCTGCAAGATCAAACAAAATTTTGTTATTTTTGCTCAAAGCAATGAATTAAGATTGATAACTGCTAAGTTATTTTATTTGTCTTCCTTTTAAGCATTCTGGATCGGCTTACGCAAAGTAGGTTCAGCATGGAGCTGGACAAACACTCAGAACAGCCCGCTGGTCATCGAACAGAAAATATTCTACATGTGGGATTCCAGTGCTACAACAGATTGTGCTAATTTCAAATACAAATTTAGCGGCTTATCTGGCTTGACCAGACAGCTGGGCTGTGGGTTCCCCCGTGGGTATATTTGTTTGAAACGCCTTTAGACCCAGCACGAGCGTTTGTCGTGGATTCTGCGTGTATTGGTCAGTACAGCTGAAAATAACCTAAGAATATTGAAAACACATTGTCACAGATTAAGATTCATGCCAGAGTTTATTTCCTTTTTTATTCTACTGCACAGATTAGTACATTTACCATGAACTAGGTAGCAAAAATAAACAACAAAATAAACAAATTGATCACAACTTTTAAATGGGAAGTATGGAAAAACAGGAATAAGAAAATTTTTGAAAATACAGTTGATGCACCACAAGTAGTTTGGGAAGATATTACAAGGAGCATGCGTGACGTGTAAATAGTATTTAGTTAAAAATCTGTTCGTACATTTTAGTGAACGTTTCATTGAAATTTTATTATCTTTTCTCCAAAATGTGAAAAAGGCGCTATTTTTGTAAATGGTGTATTATCTGTAACTTCTACTTCACTCAGTGCCAACAAAATTACCCTGCTGCATGTTGAATTTATATATATACATTATATGTAATCTAAGTACCGGTATTCGACTGATGTACACCCAAGAGGGTATTGAAATAAACTGTATTGAGAATAGAAATAAACAGACCTCGCTTAGAGGTTGCAAATAGAAAAAAAAGAATATTGAAAACACATTGTCACAGATTAAGATTCATGCCAGAGTTTTTTTCCTTTTTCTTCTACTGCACAGATTAGTACATTTACCATGAACTAGGTAGGAAATGCATGGCGGAATTCATGGGCAGATGTGAAAGAAGTTAAAGGGACTCGGAAAATTGTTTCAGGCTCCCGGTACTTGATAAAGGTCGTCAAGGTCTATCAAAAACACCAACAAATTTTCAGGTTACACCAACCCATTAATCTTTTAGAGAATGTCCTTACTGACATCTGCCTTTAGTCGTGATTTAGTTTTGACAATTGTCACAATCATGAGAGGCGCCCCAAATCTTTACGTCAGCTGGATGAGCGTGTAGGCTGAACTATTTGTGAGCCGAAACTGAACTGAAGATTGACATAAATTTGCACCAGTTTGTGATGACGCGAGGTAAAAGGCAAATAAAACGGTGTTTGAAAAGACATGTGTGAAAATTATGTGGGTCCTTGGATTACTGGTCCTGTTTACAATATTCAGCCATTGTAAGGCTATATTTGGATTGTCATGGTTTCTATAACCATACACATTTAAGGGTTATGTAAAGTGACTCGAAATCTCGAATTTTTGACGCAAAAAATCTGACTAACTGCGCACTAAATGGAGAAAATAAGGCTCCAGGCACCTCCTTATGACGGCTCCCTAGGGCCCCCGAGCCTTGTTTTCCAAATTTAGTGTGCAGTTAGCCAATTTTTTTGCGTCAAAAATTCGAGACTTCGAGTCACTTTACATAAACCTTAAACCCCTCCTTGAACAATAAACCCGCACTTATACTCCAAACTCCCACGTTACTTGTCATTCTTTGCCAGGCTCGACAGTGGGACAAGTAAGTGGACAGGACATTACTGTTTCTGATCATACCCCCACCCCATTATCTTCAACTTAGGACTTATTCATTTTTTCCGAGTTCAGGAATGGGACAGGTAAGTGGAAGTTGAGAGTAGATATGTATGTAGTATATGTTTTAATGAGCTTTGGTGAAGGAGTATGTACAGGAGCCTACTACCTCATACAAAGTCACGTCGATACGAAGATTCACAGTAGACTACATGTTTGTAAATGCAGCTGCTTCTTGAAAGAGATAATCCCTGAAAATGCACCTAAAGCATCTGCCCGAACTGAGAACTGTTGATCCTCGTTGACCAGACACATTTGAGAAGGAACAACGAAAACAAACAGATGACGCATTTCGTTCGTTTCTCCTCATTATGGAGGTTTCGCAAATCTGACGAAAAACGAAGTACGAAATACGAAATTGAACATCATTTCCAGGACGTAATGTACAGTCGCGCGTCATATTAGTCCATTGTGAAAAGTAACTGCTTGGGATTCCTAGCGGTCCCTTCCTTCGTACGGGGGGCGTCACCGTCTATATTCTTCTTGTAAGTGATCCTCCTTCCTGCACCCTGCACTTAGGCCAAAAGGGTGAATGTCGTCCTGGGTACCCCTAAAGGGTACCCAGGTCCAACCTGGGTATCCCTAAATGGCACCCAGGTTCGTACTGGGTACCCTTTAGGAACCTAAAGGATACCCAGTTTGAAATTGAAGAATAGTGATTTGGCAATCGCACGTACCATATTCGACCTGGATTCCAGGTATCTCACCAGGCGGGAATTTCAAACTGGGTATCCTTTAGGTTCCTATTAGAGTTGTTACCTATTCAGGACTGTCTGTGTCTTCAAACTGTCCGGCAAAATATGACGTAACATTATTCTTTAAATATGACGCTCTGCATAATGCCCGTTGTACAACGGGCATAACTACCATGGTGTCTGTTTCAATAAATCACCTCTTGGCAGCCCATCATCAGTTATTCAAGCTGTAAGCCCTATGGTGATGTAATGGGTCTCATTCATAATTACATTGGTCTAGTTGCCTTCATAATTCCGTGGCGGATACCTATTTATTCGACACTTTGACGTCGCAGTGTTTGCGCGCACTACCAATCGCAACTTGGATGGCTCAGTACGTTAAAACAGACCGGCACATACACCAAATGTATATACATTCCGAAAGAAAAAGATTCATGACTTCCGTAAGTAGAAGATTTGGGAAAAAATAGCGAAGTCTGTAACCTCGGGGAGTCAATTTGTACGCTATGTTGCTGACTTTTTATTTTTTATTTTTTGCGGATGGTTCAGAGAAACAGTTCCCAACTAAGATTAAAGAATACGATTGCTTCAAAAATTCAAGGGTGGGTAGGAGATATCTTAGGCTTTCATACAGGCCGATTTTATTCATTTTCAGCCAGCTGTTTAGAAAAAAACGACCAACGCGTCAATTCAGGAAGTGAATTTAGCGTCACACGTAACGGCGCCGTCAGGGAAGAAATTGGTTCACCGTTTCAAAAGTACTGCGGCGGCATTCTCAATACTCTCATGGCTAACATTTGTATTGCAATTAGTGTCACTTAGCAAGTCCCCTTTGGGATAAAGTATCGATATAGTCCAAAACAAAGCAACATCGCAAATTCAACGGTTTTTCTATAGGTACTGAAATTATACGTCAAATTCACTGGTGCGGCGTAACGTTCTTTATTTCTTCCGCTGCCTTCAGCGAACCTTTTTCCAATGGTGCCGACTATTCAAATCTACCAAAAATAAATATGTTATACTTCTAGCGGTTCTTAACATCATGGAAATATTCATAACATGATATCTTTGGGTATGTGCGAAATAGAGCCTCTTTGAAATGGGTTACATATATTTTTCCATTTCCTTCCGACGTTTGTGAATGACGTCACAACAATGCGATAACACAATAATAGACGTACGTCACACGACAGACGTCATCCTCAATACTACGACGTCATGATATCCGAATATTAGGTTGATTGGATGTAGCCTATAGCAACAACGCAACATGCGATACACTAGGCGGTTTGTTTTACGCGTAAAACGCAAAACGTCAAAGTGTCGAATGAAACATGACTGTATTTCAGGATAGTTGGTGCAGCAAATATCGCCTACTGCAAGAGCGTGCTCTACGCATTCACACTTCTTGCGGGTGTGTTTAATTTTCTTTCCAGTGAATGTTTACTTCTTCGTGTACTTCGAAATCAACCTTGATACCGGTTATTGTGATGTTGGCCCAGACGATCAACCTATTATGAATTGAATCGGTGAATTCAACAAGGGCCCAACTCCACAGTTTTTCAAAATTCTGGTTTGACAGTTTTTGTGATCTTTAGGTGAGAATGGGTTCGAATCTGGTAGGAAGCAATGTCTTTCACCTTAGAAACCCGATTTCTATTTCATATTCTTTAGGTGAGAATGCATTCCATTGTGTGCCAGAAGGTCCCAACTCCCATGCATAAATGTGCCTACTGTTATGTGGTTATGCAGCTGGAAACCAAGGCCAAAATTGGTCATCTGTAGTGTTCATTTGATATTAAGTTTAGAAATAAAACACCATTCTGAATAAACAAGATCTGCTTTGTCCTTTCTAAGTAAGGTTTCAATAGTTAATTCAAAAAGGGCCCAACTTCTGTGTCTTTATTTGGTCACACACCCAAAACCGACGTCTCATTTGCCACTACATGTTGTGATTTATTGCCTCTAGTGAAGTACTGTAGGTGTGTCAAAGGTATGATGCTTAGACCATGGCAATACACAGTGCAGAAAAAGACGACGTAACGTCATGCCAGCCTGCGTCAGTTCCGCGATTCGCCGCACGTCACCGCCACCGCTGCTGGGGCGTTAACTCTGGCAATGAACACATGCGAGATTTCATAGAATTTCTACAGTATGGCTGTTAGCTGTTGCCATGGTTGCCATCAGTGGTAGAGGATGGAATTAGTAGTAAACATGGCTGACACTGAAGCAGCCGGGCGGGCAAAATCATGAAAATGAACGCTATGAAATGATTTCAAAATGATGACAAAGAGCGTGGTCAACGTCGGATGTAGT